>OX376362.1:11927754-12221961 GCA_947369235.1 Udea olivalis | reverse complement strand
AATGACTACCTACTTACCAATAACTTTTGCCTACAACTACGTCTATGTGCATTGTACGTCATTTTTTTTACTTTGGACTTTAATATATCTACTTATATAATATAATAATAATATCTGATTTATTTCAGACCATAATAAACATTACAAACGTAACATAATATAACAGAGGCCCATAGATGAATACCTTACAGACTAACAAACATATGAATAAAATAATTATTTCTACAAGTTACAAGTTGAGTCCGCGACGCGTATATACAGGGTTACTTTATAAACACCATCCAATTTTTTCCCAGACATTAGGCATCAATCGAAGACAGCTTTTTTAAAAAAAGGGTCGGTCTTTTTATCTTTTACATTATTAAATTTTTTTCGAACAGATTATTCGTGCGGCGTGGTTACTTATTCAAAATTAAATTTCAACTTCTAAATAAAGCGCGGGCGGAGACTTGAAATGACTGCGAGCCCGCCACCACTCACGTCGCGCAGTATTAACGAAACTAGTGTTTTTTTTATACCTTTGAGTATAATCTGCCATTCTTCCCGCTGCCGTCCTTCCTGCTGCCGACTGTTCCCGGAGCAACTCCCAACTCCTGCCTCAGCTCTTCCCTCCAAACTCCGTCCCTCGAATAACCCCGTGAGCTCACGGATCATACCGTTTTATATTTATAGTTAGTTAGTTTGATTTTAAGGCTAGGTAGGTAGGGTCCTATTGAATAAACCTACCCACTTACTATCCAACTTATTGTTTTTCGTTTCTCCGTCTCAGCAACTTCCGTTACGTCGGGGAACCTCAATTCCCCTGCGTAACGTGACAGTAGTTATAATAACATTAATAACTCAACATTTTAGTACTGAAGTATGTAAAACAGAAAAATACGTATTTTGCCATATTCTCCATAGATCCTCATATTTCATTTTGGATGGTGTTTATAAAATAGCCCTGTATATACATCCTTTACTGAAGTCCCATCTATGTATCTCCATATACATACATCATATATATATATATACCTAATTCGTCAAAATTGATTTTAATAGAACACAGAAAAAGCTACTACCGTGCTCAGGTGGAGACTAGAGCATCTGCTAAACCATTACATTGTAATGTAACGTTTATACGAATGGCACAATAAAAGTTAATTCTTAGTTTTCTAAAAAAAACATGTGATTACGTTTTTGCTTGGTTTTCAAAATCAAGTTATTACAAGCCATATGTAATGTCAATGATATTCGAGTTTTAAAAACGACGAATGTTTGATGTTCTGATACAATTTGTAAATGTTCAAATCTATCAGCTTATTACTTTACGCTTTTTCGAAATAATGTCATAGCTACAGTTGATTATTCTGGTGATATTCCTAAAATGAACTTTTCTCAGCCTGAGAGATTTGAATCCATAATCCAAACCATCTGATAAAGCCAGTCAAGTTAATTTCCTAATCTGAGGGTAGCCAGCAATTTCGTCAGTAATATCTGGCCTAAACCGCCTACAGGATGCATTATTGACGGTGAAACTAAATTCTATGAATCAGTTTTCTTTAAAGCACACTGTTTTATAGAAAATCGATTCATAGAATTTCGTTTCACATAATTTTTTCTCATATTATCATTTCATCGAATAATCAATACGCAGAATAGTTACTTAAAATAAATTTGAATCATAGATTTTTGTTACAAATAATATTTATTTCTTAGAATTTTCATATCATAGAATATCAAATGAAGTATTATCATTGCTCATAATGTTTGGCTTTTGTAAGAAGCATTCTCAAGAACATTTTTTTTGCTACTTATGTTCATTCGCCGAAAATTCACTTCTGGCTTCTGGATGAGGTCAGTTCTAACCTAACCAACAGACAGGGTTTTTTAACTAATGTATGTTATTAAATTGATTAAATTTATGTGAAGTATGTTTCTATGAAGTAAATAGTCGTTGAAACAATAATACCTATTCGAAATGAAAATATTTGAACCGAATATTCTGTGAAAGATTTTCTGCGAACCGAAATTCTATGAAAATTCTGTCTGTGAAACAAGGGATCACCATTATTGAAAGGTAGCCGCTGACTGGCTGGAAATGATAGATCAAATTAGGACATCGCTCGCAACGCTCAGGTTAGGATATTAACTTGACTGGCTACTTAAGAGATGGTATACGGCCCCAGAAGCTTAGGATTTCACGCCGAGCGCTGTCACCACTCGGCCACAGCGGTGCTTAGCTCTTGATTTGGAAAAGGGAGAAAATAATATTTATTTCAACAAGCCAGACCCTTTCTTTGATCTCTGGAACTAAATAAAACTCCATTATATAGGTACTAATGTCGAGTATATATTTTCCTTACAGTAAAAACAAACTTTGGTCTTAGAAAAAAATTAAAATACATTAATCATGATTATTCCTCGTCGTTTTCTTTGATCTCCGCCGATGTTAGTTAACCTGAAACAAAGGAGAAGAGAATTGTTTATTTTTGTAAGAAAATACAGTTCACACGAGAATATTGAATACAGCGTTCCATGGCCCGGCCGGTATAAATTGAGCTGTCATTATACAACGCGCGGACCGTTCGTAGTCTAACCGTCACGTTTCAGCTTTGGTAGACTAAACCTGCTTAGAAAATTCGGACGACGATTCATGGAATCTAAAGGTCATGATAACCTATTGTTAGGAAACTTACTTGTGTATTTGATAAACAATAAAGAAAAAAATTGGATTAGTTGCACCACTGTGTACTCTGACTCTCAAGACATTCATCAAACAGTTAACTTCATTTCTAATTAGATTTTACAACGAACTGGCTTAAACTGTGATTATTTATCATGAAATATAATTTAATTTTTAGCAAAGAAAAATCGCCCTGCCCTTGCGATCAAAGAAGACAGAGGGAGTTTACAGGCGTTACCGGTGAGAATCGTTCACGCGGCGAGTCGCACTGTCGCGACTGTTTTTGTTTTTGTCAAACTTGGTGCAAGTTTTCACAAAGATGAATTTTGTTTTTTGCCGGTTTTATCAAATAGAACGTACCTATTTAATTTAAAAATTCCGAGCGAACGTAGTAGTAACCATAGGCGCTCAGGCAAGATTAAGTAAAAGGCGCGAGCGGTCCTTCTGTTAGTAAACTGTGTAGAAAGGTTTTCTTGTGATGTTGAAGAAGACACGTCGAATTGGTTTTGACAACTTTATTACAGACTATTTTACAGGTAGCAGAAACTTCGGTAGGTTGAAAAAGATGATACAAAAATATAATAAACGTAACTATGTATGTACGCAAATATTTTAACCATGTTCGACTTATGGGCCAAAGGTACGTAAGATTAGTACAACTGTCCACACAAGTATACTAACTAATAACATAGGTTCGTAACTGAATACTTAGGTTTTCAGGATTCTGGGCCATAAGTACCTAGGTAGGTTGCAAATGTCCACAGAAAACCTTATTTACACAAAGTACCAAGTTCCAATGCCTAGTCGCAAGTCAGATTCTTCATAAATAAAATAAATCCGGGGTCTCATACGTGAACGGGAAAACATAATGCTTGCGGGATCTAATGAAGTATAACGCCATCTGTTGGTTACTGAGAGGAAACTTTTGTGAAACTATTAATAATGATTTCGAATATTGATTGCTATGTTGCAACTGTTTATTTTGTGCTATAACACACTAAAAAAACAAGCTTAGTACTCAATAACAAATCTCTTGGGTTTTAGCAGTTTCTAGGACCTGGTTTTCCGTAGAAGTCTTGGGACGGGGTCGTAGCGTAGGGGTGAAAGGTAACAAAAGCGCATCAAAATAATATGCAAATACCACAACACATAAAACCAACAACAACATAAATTAGCGAATAATATTATAACTATGTAAGTCATATAAATAAATCATTTATGTAAAAAAAAACACCAGGCGGGCGGCCAAAAATGTCCCGATGTCAAAAACAAAAAAGGACCTCACTTAGCTAATTTCTGGATAACAATAATACTAAAATAAAAGTCAACTTGTAAGGAATTTCATTGCAAAAATAATGATAACCTAACCAACACACAAGATTTTTTTTTTTTTTTTTTTTTTTTTTTTTTTTTTTTTTTTTTTGTATGGACGCCGCTGCTTGGCCTCGACGGCCTTAGCAGCTTCACCGGTCTGTAGGGTGAGCGCAGAAGGCTCTCAACCCTAATATTTAAAGTATCACTCTAAGGGCCCCCTTGTGGGGTAGAACCTCGACTCAGAGCGTTACTTGAGTCTAATCTGACATTTTGGGGAGAGAATCTACCCGGCACGTGCCGGTATCTAGAAAAGGAATTCAAAGGAAAACGCGACGCGGGCCCGCGCCGGCGCGGACGGAAGCTCGGTTGTATATGTGTGGAATGCGCGGTCAGTCTATGGTGATTGGCGATGGCCAGGGTAATAGGGTCGTCCGGGTCGTATAAAACGTCCCGCGGACGACGCCGTCCCCCTGAGACACTATTTGTGTCTGGCAAATATCTTGCCGCCTCGACTACTAAGGGGTTGGGGTGGGTCTGAGCAGATACAAAAAATTGGGTTGACAATTGCTTAAGGTACTGCGATATAGTCGGCAGTCCTAAGTCAATATGAAGATTTTCATTACGTAAATACCACGGGGCTCCCGTCGCTTTACGCATGAACCTATTCTGAATCACTTGTAACCTATGGATATGGGTTTTAGCGGAATGTGCAAACACAGGGCTTGCGTATGTCATAATGGGTCTGATGCAAGCCAAGTAAAGTCTCACCTTATGTCTAAGGGACAGTTTACTGCGCTTGTTTATAAGAAAGTAGAGGCGACCCAGCACGAAGGCTGCGCGGTCGCGTACTACTTTGACGTGGTCTTTGAAGGTCAGACCGCAATCAAGGTGGACCCCTAGGTAACGGACTTTCCTTTCGAAAGGAATGGATCGTCCGAACATAGTAATCGGTGGAATGTGACGGTAAGAATTGCGCTTAGCGCGATTCTTGAAAATAATGGCGGCGCTCTTGGCCGGGTTGACTTCTATTCTCCATTTACTGAACCAGTGCCCGAGGGCGTCGGCAGCTTTTTGGAGAGACCTTAGGATGGGTTTGGTCGAGCGAGACGTACAGTACACTGCTGTATCGTCTGCAAATAGGGCGACTTGGGGCTTAGGCCTTAGCCGTGTAGCCTTGAAGTCAGGGATATCGCTGGTGTACAGCGAGAATAATAGGGGGGAGAGGACGGAGCCTTGAGGGACTCCTGCGGAGAGGGGGTGGGGGGGGGACAGGGTCCCTTCCACCTTGTAGCGAAAGCTGCGATTGGAGAGATAGTCTCGTAAGATGAGCACGAGCCTATCAGGTACTCCTAGTTCGTATAGCTTGTATAGCAAGCCATTGTGCCAAACTTTATCGAAAGCTTTCGCCACATCGAAAAAGAGAGCGCCGGTTCGATGGGGACGACGCCTAACGAAACCGGTCATTACGTGCTCGACTATGCGATGCACCTGTTGGACACACGAGTGTTTAGCTCTAAAACCAAACTGCTCGTTAGGAATTAGGCTTTTAGACTCAACATAGTCTTTAAGCCGTTTGAGAATTAATCGCTCATAGATTTTCCCAATTGAATTGAGAAGGCTTATGGGGCGATAACTGGTGGGATCGGATTTAGGCTTGCCAGGCTTGGGAATACCTATAACAGTGGCCTCTTTCCACGCTTGTGGGAATATATTATTTCTCATAGCCGCGTTGAATATCGCGGTGAGTAATAATAGAAGGTGGGTTGAAAAATTCTTAAGAACTCTATTTGATATCCCGTCGGGGCCAGGGGCCTTTCGGGGATGGAGATTCTTAATAATCGATTGTACCTCCTCGACCGTGACTCTTTCCAGAGGCGGATCGGAGGGAGGTAGGGCAGCTCTGCGTTCGACTACATTGTCCACTTCAGAGAGATGAACTGGGTCTACTGGTAGAGTGCTGGGAGAGCACTGCGCTTCTAAACTGGCGGCCAGGCACTCTGACTTTTCATCGTCATCGAATGCTGGGGGCAGATTAGGGCGAGCGAGAGGGGGCATGGTGGAGACTGTGTCAGACTTTAGCGTCTGTGCCAGTTTCCAGAAGGTTTGGTGAGAGGGCTCTAAGTTAGTGATCATCTCTTCCCATCGATTTTGCCGGAGTTCGCTAATACGTCGCTTCACAGCTCGCTGTAAAGCCCGCAAGCGGACCCGGTTGGCCTCGGTAGGATAAGAATCGTATGCACGAGTGGCAGCGTTCTTCTCCGTCAAGAGTGCACGGGCATCAGGCGGCAGGTTCCATCGAAGGTGACCCGTCTCCGGTACCCGCCGTGAGCAGTTTTCAATGACGCTCTGCACGTGACTGGTGAGGGAGCCGATCGCGCCCACCGTGTCCTGAACAGAAACTATAGTTCCGGGAATGGAGTCTAGATGCGGAGAGGAGGTAGCATTAAGGCTGGTGCCTAGTCTACTCCAGTCCACTAAGACTTTTGTCGGTGGGGGTAGGCCTGTGTCAGGGGGGCCTATGCGGGGGGAGAACTCTATGATCACAGGCCTGTGATCCGAGTCTAGCTCGTGGTACACTTCTATAGAGCTTAAACGTAAGTTTATGTTCTTAAGAAGGGCCAGATCTAGAACATCGGGTCGTTGATTAGGATGTAGAGGATAGCGGGTAGGGCACATGGGTGCTATAACATCGAATTCTAGGGCCTCTGCCAAAGACTCTAGAATAATGCCGCGCGGGTTGTCAGAGTGACAACACCACGATTTGTTTTTGGCATTTAGGTCGCCTGCAACTATGACCGAATTGTCTAGCTCCATCAATGTCCTAAGGTCATTGTGGGTTAGCTCTTTGGGCCTATCCGGTTGCGGTGGGCCTAAGTATGCGGAAACAAGAGTTATGGGTTGATGACCTGTCATAGCCAGACGGCATACGGAGGCCTCAATCCATTCTAAGGGAGGGGTATCCATAGGTGTACAGTGAAGGGACCTCTTATAATATATAAGAGTACCACCCTTACTAGCGGTGACCCTATCATTACGAACCAATTTATAGTTTGCAATTTTAGGGTCCCTTCGGCTGGGTTTAAGGAACGTTTCCTGAATAAGGAATACGTCCAACTGATACGTAGATAAGAAATTGGCGATTTCCGCCCGCTGATCGGATAAACCGTTAGCGTTGAAGTAGCCTATTCTAAGGGACTTCGGTTTGAATCTGCTATTCTGGGGTGTAATAAACATTATTGTTTATTAAAAAGGGAGAGTTGGTCGTGGAGGATTTCGACCTGAAGGGCCGCCTCCACGAGGAAGGAAGGCTGCGATTGAGCCAACCTTATGAGGTTTGAGACTTTTCGGACTTGAGAAAAGTCTATGAAGTTTACAAAGTCCGACACCAGTTGGTAGTCGGCTTGGAGTGAGTGGCGCGCAGAAGGCGCGGCCCCCTGAGGGGCGAGGGGCGCGGGGGGCGCAACCCTCGGAGGGGATTGGGGCGCGATAGGCGCGGCCACCTTTTTAGGTTGGGGCTTTTGGGGCGCGAGAGGCGCGGCCCCCTTGGGAGGCACCGCTTGGGGCTTACGCACCCAAGCTGGCGATAGTAGGGGGGGGATTGTAGTCGAAACTGCTTTAGGCAGTGGGGGGTTCGAAGGGGAGCCCTCCGGCGCGGCTGAGGGCCGTGCCTTCGGGGCCTTCTGGGAATTACGCTGACCGTGCACACGGACAGCGTGAGGGGTTTTTGGGGCTTTGGGGCACCCGCGATAATTGGCAGGGTGGCCCGTTTCCCCGCAGAGCACACAGCTGGGAGGCTCTGTGCACTGCGTTAAGTCCCTGGGACGGGGACAGTCTGCGGTGCCATGGCCACCCAGGCACTTAACGCACCTGGGCGTGGCGAAGCAATTTCGCGCACTGTGGCCGTATAACTGGCAGCGATGACACTGCCCTATAACTCCCCTCTTCTTGGGAGTTTCTACGGTTATGCCTGATAGTTGGCACACCGTTTTAATGTTGAAAATTGCCTTTCCGGCATTGGACTTTTCCAGTACGACAATGACCATGTCGTACGGAGTAGAGGGACGGCCTCGGTGCATGCGATGCACCTCTACGGCCGGGAGGGCTTGACCTTTAAGGTCGGAGAGGATTTCTGAGTTGGCCAGTTCCTTGGGTACGCCACGAATGACGACCCTAAGGAGGCGTTCCTCCGGGAGGGCGTAAGTGTGGAAGGACACTTTCATGTCCTTCAAAAGGCGGGTGAATCGCCTGTGGTCATTGGATGTCTGAACAATGACCTTAATGCCCTGCTGGGTAGTTCGGGCAGAAATATAGTTTACGCCTGAACTGGCGCAACGCTTGGACACGTTGGTCCACAGGGTTTTATCCTGTATAAAAATGGGGGGCGGGGTTGCCTCTTTTGCCTCTGAGGTAGAGGTAGAGCGGGCGGGGGCTGCGGATTTCGCAGGGGAGGGGGGGATTGCGGGTTTGGCAGGGAAGGCGGGGGCTGCGGATTTCGCAGGGGCCTTGCCTGGGAAGACTACCCCAGAGAGGTTGGCCTTTTTGGCCGCAGTACTTGGGCGCTTGGCCCGTTTTTTACCCTTCACCAGGGTGAAGGGTTCCTCATCCGAGGTAGTCTTAACAGACGATGCGTCTGAAAATTCCATTTCGCCGTCAGAGGCGAAATGGCCGGGCTCAGAGGGCGGAGACCCGAGAACATCGAGTGAATGCGATCGAGAGATCGCATCCCTACGGAATTCGGTAGGGGAACGCGAGCGAGAACGCGCGCCCGAGAAATCCGGGACAACGCGTGCGCTATGGCGTTCGCGTACCGCGGGGAGAGGGGTAGGGGCGGGCACCGCAGCCGGGGGATCCTGATGGATCTCCCTGAGCTCCGGCACCTCCAGCAGTAAGTCCTCCATTATGGAGGATTTGGCCAAAACTCCGAGGAGTTTGGCCAAAATGCGGTCGGAGCGCGACATGGCGTCCGACCGCGGAGAGTTATTTCGCTAACTACACGATAAACTACGTAACTTCGTTCGCGTCGCGTTCCGCACAGAAGAAGTTACAAGAAACTGTGCAGCAGTCGCGCTACCTACCTAACAACGTTAACCCCGGGTAGGCTGGGCCCGGGGGTGTGTCGATTTCTGTTCGCCCCGCCGGGGTAGGCGGGGAGGGTGTGTGCCTGTAGTGAGCCCTAAGCTTGTAATCCTCTTCGCCGATCTTAATGTGCGAAGAGGGGCCTAACTGCTTTGGGTGCAGAGGGTGGCTCAGAGCGGTAGCCCCGAACGCCCAAACTACACTCAAAGAATAGGAAAAAGGAGGGGTGAGGGCGGGAGGGTGAAAACTACCGTCGGCTAGGAGTTCCCCCAAGGCCGGTGGTGGTAGTCCCTTCCGATTTAGGCTTTGCCCTGAAGGGGCAAGGCCGATGTCTCGGGGCGACACCCGACAGGCTTCGTTGGCACCGTAAGGTATCCACCTGTCGACCACGAAACTGTGGATTTAACAAATACTCTATTCTAGTCCCGTTACGCGTAAGTGTCGCTTGCTTACACGCAAAACAACACGAACGTGTTAGAAACTATTGGAATAACTAGTAATCGCCTTGAAAAAAGCAATTATCTAGCTCTTCCCAGTCTTGTAACGGTTAAAATAACCGCTACTAGTTGGGGGCGGCGTCGGAGACGCGTGGCGCGGATAAAGAGAATCGTCGTAAGCGACGTATATGAGAGCGATATCGCGAAAGAGCACGTGCGCGCGCGAGAACGGCTCAAGAGCGAAATCAACCAACAAAAAACCTTTTTTAACACACAAGAAAATTGCTTAGACCATTTAAGTTTCTTGAAGTTTCGTTAATTTGGGATCGCAACCCCTGTAGAGCATTGAACCCGCGACTTTGGCAAAGATTAATGTGTTTACGCCCTCAATCTACCGTGACATGATTGAACCGAGAGAGTACTTAAGCGCTGTATCTTAATTTATGATAAATTATTCGAAAATAAACTCTGCGTCGGCCTACAAATTATTCAAGACATTAATTAATGTTTTAAAATCGAATGGATTTGATTGATTAACCAGAAATGTATTTTACCTTTGGACACACCATTGTATCTATACAATTTGCTATTTCAAAAGTGCAAAATGTTAATGTTATCTTTCTATATATATTTTTATCATGATAGCATGTGTAAGTACCTAACATGTTTTTCTAAACAAGTAAGGAATGAAAGGAAAAAAAACACTTTCTGTTTTTATACAAAACCCAGTCGAAATATTGCCACCAGTTCCTGCATGCACTTTGTTTGTTTGCAGCAGGCAAGCGAGCTCGAAGCTAGATTGATTTTGCCTTTCCAATCTTTAATTCCTAGAAATAAGGTCTGGGAGATAGGGATAGTTTAAGGTTTAGAAAATATCCCGGATGCAAAGATATTTCGTCCTAAATCCTGATTCGAAAGGTGAGTAACGTTTTTATTTTCTTTAGGAAATGGATAACTACTAGATGAAGTCAGCGTGAAAGAAAAATATTCATCCTGTAGAATTTTCTTGTAGCACGGTAGCTACGAAAGACTACGAAAACAGAACAGGTGGCAGAGTCATCAAATGTATTAACATGTGTTTTGTTAGGCTATTAATATTGTAATAGTTCACAAGAAATGAACATCTACTCTTATGCAGGTTGTTTTAAAGAGTAAGGAGGTGTTGTAAATGGTCTTTGCTACCCCCTCTACTAAACAATTATGGTGCGTTTCCATCAGAGATGTGCGAGGATGCGTTGCGAGGGATGTTTTTGTTAATAACCAATGGAATCACTTCATGTTTGTAAGAACCAATAGAATCGCTTTCATTTACCTAGCTTCGCGATTCTATTGGTTCATAACAAACACATTCCTCGCAACGCATCCTCGCACATGTCTGGTAAAAACCCTAACAGCCCTAGAAAAATAAGTGGCGCGAAAAAACTAAAGGCAAATGGAATATATGTATACGTAATTTGCGATGATGATGAAGTTGATGTGATTTTGCGACTCTTTTAACATACTTATTTAGGCAAGTGGTCAGAAAAACAAATTTAGTTCTCCAATCAGTTTTTAGACAAAAGGACAAGCACACACAACATCTAGAACAGTAAAAGCATTTATAAAAAAAGTTTAATTGTTTTAATTGTCATTGACAAAATTAATCTGCTTAGTGGTGCTACCATGAGTTTAAGAGAGGCCATAATATAACACTTACATGAAAAAAACAACTAAAATTGATAGTGTACTGCTGATTAGTGTCCAAATTAAACTAAACTTGAAAAATCCATTTTATTCTGCAGTGGAATTCTTGAAAAAGGATTGCACTGCAGCCTAAAACGACATTTTAAATTGATTGTAAATTGTTTATTTAATTTATAGTTTGTGTAACATTATTTGACATTGTTTATTTTTCCTTTTGACTTGATATTGACGACATATTATTTTATATTCTATTTTGTGATTGCCTTGACATCTTTTTTTTGCGACTTTTTGTATTTTATTTGAATTATTGTGTAAATGTTCCATATTTTGTTATATTTCATTCTAATTTATTTTCTTTGACGATCTCATTGTGAAAATCCTTCATTTGACCATACCAAATGTAATTTAATGTGTATTTTTGTAATGAGAAATAAATAATCTATCTATCTATCTTGGTTCATTACGCTGCCCAATAAATGCTTAACGGACTAAGTATAAATGAGGTTCTTAAACTGCCCATTGCCTCTCTTATAAGAGGGTAAAGTCGGAAAGTTCAAAAAGTTACAGGTAACACCTTACTCGTCCGACCAGTAAATCATCTTGAGCTATGATCATACCAGATACCCTCAATTGGTCAGTCATTTGCAATTACCTACTCGGGCCAAGCCTTTGCCCCACTTAGGGGGAAAAACAAAGGGACATTGGACCTGACCACTCCCCTCTCCTTACCTTAACGAGGCTGTTACCCTCATCTAGGCAGCGTATGTACTTCGCGTCACTAAAATTTTCCAACGTTTTTGAGTTAATCTAGTGATGGGAAGGTATCACAACTGTGAACGATAATATTGGGCTAAATTACTTAAAAAGGTTGCAGAACTCCAATAATTGTCTAGTGTGTTTAAATTTGTGGTGTGTCTATCTATTAGAGCTTGTCTAATTTGAAATGACACGCTTCACTACTTTTTTATTAGATTTAGATGAGATGAGTGTAAGTCCTTATGCGAACAAGCGACGCGTGTTCCTAGGCTCGCGTCCAACCGGCTACTGAACGACCAATTACGATGGCATGTTTATATAAATTGCGTCCATTTTAATTTATATTCTGGCTTGAATGCGGTAAAGGGGCGTGTCACTTCAGCTTAGACAAGCTCTAGTAGCATATGGATACGGCAACGTGCACACTGCACACAAACTCGTGATATTGCCCGTGGTAAGGGAACTTCGATTCAACCTTAAACTGTATAACTATATGACAATAGATCGCTTCATATTGTTAACATTACAATAGTTAGTCATAATAATGCATCTTTTATTATTTTATTCTGGTCCTTCAAGCCGGATGCCCTAGTTTATGTTTCTGAATCAAACTCTATTAGAATAAATTACTTACATACTTATATTACTTATTACATTTCTGTGTGTCTATTAGAACGAAAACAGGAGAAATGTATTTAGTTCGTAAGTTAGATTTATCCTGATATGTTTTGGGAACACGGAGGTATCTACGCATGGGACTAAAGTTACGATATCTTTTAATGCACCAATTTAGTTTTTCTTATCTTATCTGTAAAAACGGTATGTAGAGTAAACTTAACTAATCGGTATCTTTCGACCGAATGTAAAACTACGTTAGTACCATGAATTTAAAATCTCGATCTCGAAAAGGCTCGTACACCGCACAACACTATCGCCGTGGTCTGTCTGCCATTTAGTAAATTTTCCAGCAGCCATGTATAATAATCACTATGCAAAGTCGATCTTAACTGAACCGTCAAATCGGAGGGGCTGATCCAATGATTTCCCAATACTGGATATTGCACGTCATTAAAATCGAATGTGTTTTCATTCAAATAGACCACACATGAGTACCTACTTTCGAGTGGTCTAATATAATGCGCTCGTAAATATAAATTATTATACAAGCTGTCCATCAGCGGCTTCGCCCGCGTAGACTGTCACTCCCGTCATGTAGTGTGTTTACAGTTAATGAGATGAGTGAGAGAAGATTTTGTGAGGTAAGGTGATGTAGGAAACCAAACCCAATGACAGTTTTATTTAATAAGTAATTGTAAAATTGATAAATAAGCAGAAGTAAGGTAAAATCATGTGAGCGTAAGTAAATTATAATGTCTAAGTCTATGTGACACAAATACGGAGTCATTGACTTACACCTACTGTGCGGTAACCCGTACACGTCAAAATATAGCACAAATTAAAAAAAATATAGCCTAAGTCACTCCCTGATAATGTAGCTTTATATTAGTGAGGGAAAATACTTTTTCAAATCGGCTCAGTAGTTAGGAAGCCTATTTAATACAAACAAACAAACAAATCTTTTATCTTTATAATACTATTAAAGATACTGGAAAGGATGGATGAAAGGCGATTAACGAAACAAATTTACAAAGCAAGGGTGGATTGAGCTGTTGGAAGGGGAAGGCCTCGACGGACGTACTTAGGACAAATCCAAGACGTGCTCAAAAAAGGTCAGGTCAGGAGTACCCATAATCGACGAGCATGTGATATGAAAGGATTATTGAGAGTGGAAGAAGCGCAAGAGGTGTGTCAGGACCGTAGCAAGTGGAAAGATGTGGTCTCTGCCTACCCCGTTGGGAAAAAGACGTGATGGTATGGATGTATCATATAATAGGAAAAAGTGTGCTTAGAATGACATTAAGGGAACATTTTTCTGTTACTTTGACTGAGGGCTGATGCAGAGTCCTTGTAATTCAAATGTCATTAGGCTGATCAGTCGACTGAGTAATTGTGGCTGCATGCATGAGATATTACGGAAAAATATATTGTGTCTGGTACAGCCGGCCACACAAAAGTGCAACGTGATAGTCGGAAAATGAACTTCATTGCTGTCGCTTGACTTAAGTACATATAGCCGTCGTTTTTTTTAATTCTACTTAATAATATCGATTTCTCCGCTTAAAATTTTAGTTTTGGCGATAGGAAAGTCTTAAGGATTCTAATTAGTGTTTTAAGGATTCTTTTCGTTTAAACAATTTATATGTAATGAACTTCTTCCGTGGTTTTTTACAATACTTTATATCTTAAAGGGAGTTCTTCAACAGCGCTCTAGCCAAGACCAATTTTAAAATGTATGTGAATGTCTATACTTAATTAGTTGGTTGTCAGATAATCTTGGTGTCTGCTGTTCCAGATTTTTTTATATTTTATTACAACCTCTAATAATACTAAATGTCGCTACTCGGTTGAAAATTCGTACACCCGCCAGCCCCTCCGAAGCCTCATTTGGAATTTCGCTAACGAAAAAGCCTCATTTAGAATTTCGCTAACAAAGTAATAAAGAAACCCTATTAATTCTGAGAATAATACCAAAATGTGTCGATAAAAGGGTGTTTTTGTTGTTTCGTAACTACACTTGAGGAAACTTGCAACAGTTCAACAAACAATGGACTTGTAGGGCCGCACTCAGGCTTAAGCAAAATTAATTTTCTTTAAAGGTGTGAAATAATTAGACCACTTCCTCGTATTTTCAACGATGGAAATTGCTTGTTTGAAAGATCTCGCTTTGTTTTTCCATTGAATTGACTTGACTGTTGAGTAGAGTAACTGCGGCTACTGCCTAGGCCTACCTACAACCCGTGGGTTGTAATTACTTTACTTTACTTTACTTTAATTTTTATACATGATTCGAACATTTATTTTGTGACTGTGTGTTATTATTATCGTAGCAAGTATGTATTTAATAACATTTAAGTTTCCATCAGTCTATGAAGCCCCATTTTCCAAGCTCTGCGATGAGCAAATCTCAATGTAAGCTGTCCCAAATATTTATTTACTAGGTATTATTTAGGTATTTTATTTCCTCCTAAATTAACAACATTCTGCAAATAGGAAAATTTGAAAATCGGACCTCTTTTCGGCAGATGACGTTTTTGCGAAAATGACTTTAAGCCATCGTACCTACGAGTACAATCTTGACCCTGAATCCGACCCACAGAGTACCTACTTCAAGGTCTGACCGACTCCGAAGTTTCGTCATGGCATTGTTTGCGATTTCATTAAAAATGAAAGAAAATGTGTAACTGGCCACACAAACTATAATTAGCTTGGACCACTTGTTACTAAGCCCAAGAGAGCTTTTGCGTAGGTCACAAAGTAGTCTAGGTAGGTAGCCCCTGGTCTCGCAGTTATCAACCTAAAAGCTTCCCACTATAACCAGTACGTCTACCATGAGATATTAAAGCATGCTGATGAATGCAAAAAATCTAGTCTTTAAGGTATCAATATGACGACACGATTGGCGTAGTGTGCTGTAGCACGGTTTCTCGCCTCGATTTCCGTAGTGTCCCGGGTTCGATTCCCGGTCGGGTCAATTCAGGAAACGATCTTTTCTGAATTGACCCGGGTCTGGGTGTGCTGGGAGACGCCCCTAGCTTATTTCCTTGTGTGGTACCTCGTAACACAGGGATTTAATAATCCCTACTTCGAGACCATTACAAGAGGTGTGTTGTCTGGCGCATATTTATTTTTATTTTTTTATTTTATATCAATCCATTTGTAATTTTATGTGAATTTCTTATTTTTGTGGTAATTCAATGTGAGTTTATTTTCATTTATAATAAATTGTTTAGTTTTTTAATTTTTTTTGACATCTTGTGATTTCATTTTGTTTTAGTTGACCTTTGTTTTGTATTTAATCGTATTTGCTTGACATAATATGTATTTATTGTTATTGACTGTGTTATTTATATTGTTATTTTCGATTTATTGCATGTATTCTATAATTTGTAATTTTTATTCATAAAATTACTGGCGTTTTGGGTTAACTGTAAGTCAGTATGTCCACAATTGAATTAAATAAATAAATAAGCCCTTTCAAATGAGTTGCCTCTTTAAATTTACGTTATAGTTCGCGTAAAATATTTATATTGGGATTTCGTACAGCGGCTCTGTTGAGTCGAAATGGAACTAAAAACGTTACAATAAGATGCTATTTTTACATTATGGCATCGTTTTTAGTTTCATTTCGACTCAACAGAGGCGCTCTCATCCAAAATATTTAACATGTCTCAGTCTGACTGAAAGGTGAAGGTGTATTTAACCTCCGGCTGAGGGCGTTGCTATTTTAGACGACACGAACGAAATCGAATCGAAAGATTTCTGCATAATAGAAACATTGGTAAAATAATTATTTCGAAAACACGAAAACTCCCCGAGATATATGACAATTTTAAAAATCATATTTTTGGACTTTTTTTTTATTGCCCGTCAAGATGACCTCACTCCACCTGATGGAAAGCGGTCGTGAGGTCCACATATGAGGTTGACAAGCCCAGTCATTCAAACGAATCACTGGGCTAGCCATCCTCATCTAAAAAAGAAGGTCTGCGGAAATGCCTTTTCAACTACCCAATCGGCGTAATGCGCTGTAGCGTAGTTTGTATCTTTGAATTCCGTGGTGACCTGTTCGATTTCCAGTCAGATCAATTGCGGAAACGATTTTTTATTAATTGGCTCGGGTGTGGGTGTGTTGAGAGACACTCCGGCTTAAATCCTTATCTGCCACCTCGTTCCCTACTTCGAGAACAAGACAAAATGGTGTTTTTTTAAATTAGTTTATTTAATTAATGATTTTTTTCCTTTTTTGAAGTCGGTTAAAAAATAGAATAGAATTGACGTAGGTAGTGATGGACAAATGTAAGAAATTGGTTCGTCAAAAAACAAAACCTGTTCGGAAATTTTTTGAGGAAGAATTTGGAGTAGTGGATGAAATTCAACAGGTACCAGATATTAACTCAAAGAAAGACACATTGTTCAGGGCTCGTCGCAAATATTCAAATGATTGTAAAACTGAATTCAAGAATTTGAATGATGTTATAATTCCAGAAATCATGGCCAACAATTTCCTTGTGTGTGAAGATAGATGTGACAATAATACAATTTTAGTATTTTCAACACACATGAGTAGACAATATAATAATAATAATAAATAAATATTTGGGACAATTCACACCAAGATCATCTGACCCCAAACTAAGCAGAGCTTGTAATATGGGCGTCAGAGACTGATAAACATACTTAAATATTTCTAAATACATACTTAAATAGATAATAACACCCAGACACACAACAAATACAAATGTTCGTCACATAAATATTTGTCATGGGTGGGGATCGAACCCACGACCTCCGGCGCTAAAGGCAGGATCGCTGCCATTGCGCCAACAGGCCAGTCGATGCATTAAGACATTAAAAAATAAAATGTATTTTATTGATGCAACATTCAAAGCTACACCCAAGCCATTCTACCAGCTGTTATCAGTTCATGTTGATTTGAATAGCTATGATGATATAACTTGTATTATGGGAGTTATATATGCGTTATTACCTGACAAAGAGACAAGAAACCTACGAACGCTTCTTTGGCCTCATCAAACAGCATTTTGAAATAGATATGACGGCCATTCAATGTGATTATGAGGTTGCGCTTATCAATGCAATTAAAAAAGGTTTTCCGAACACTCAAGTAACGGGCTACTATTATCATCTCAATAAGCTGTTTGGAAAAAATCATCAATGTTGGGTCTTCCCGCTATTAAAGAGTGCCGAAACATTGTCAGAGTATGTAAAAAAAAAAGTAAAAAAAATCTTTATATAATCAACCTTTCCTGCGCTCACCCTACAGACCGGTGAAGCTGCTAAGGCCGACGAGGCCAAGCAGCGGCGTCCTTACAAAAAAAAAAAAAGTTGATCCAGTACCGATTTAGAACAAATGTTGATCCACATATTTTGTGTGTACATTCAGCTCTGGATTGAGATATGGCTGTATACGTCGAATAAATGAATTCAGCGTGTGACGCCAAACTACAGACGCACGTGCCCTTATACGAAATCACCCTTGACGACACGGTTGGCGTAGTGCGCTGTAGCACGGTTTCTCGCCTCGATTTCCGTAGTGACGCCCCTGGCTTATTTCCTTGTGTGGTACCTCGTAACACAGGGATATTAATCCCTACTTCGAGACCATTAGAAGAGGTGTGTTTTAAAAAAAAATATGGCACAAAAGTTGTAGGGTTGCCACAAGCCAAGTTATACGAGTTCAAAAAATCGTTATTTTCATACATTTATTAATTTTTAAAAATGCTAGGAAACGTAAAAAAATGATGGACATTGCTAGAAATAATGATGTGAAGCATTTTCACACTAGCGCACAAGATTAGTACTACTTAGAAAACCGTAATATTCACAGTGAAACAAAAAAAACCACTCACTCTGTATAATTTCAACAGATTTATTCTTTGAAAGTGCCAGTCAACGAAAAAAAATTGTGCGGATAGTTCGAACTAGTCATATGAAGCAATAGTTATGGCCCGAAAGTCGTAGGGTTGCCAGAAGCCAAGTTATACGAGTTCAACTTGGATAACTTGGCTTCTGGCAACTGGCAACTCCATATGACTAGTTCTAACTATTCGTACCATTTATATTCGTTGGACGGCACCTTCAGAAAAGGCCAAAAAATCTATGGAGTCGAAATCTCCTTTAGGGTTCACAAAGCCGACCCCTGTAGATTCCCCGAGGATTTAATCTCGGGCTAGTTGGGTTGGTAGAGCCGGTGACCGATGACATCGGTCGGTTCGAATAAGTTCTTCGAAAAATAGGCGACCACATGACACAGGCGGACCAGCACCACATATCCGTGCCTCTTAAGATTCTTAATTGCCTAAATTGAAATTTTTAATTGCCCAGATCTGCCCGTCTCGATAGGATTCGACAGTTATGCCCGTGTAACTAGCCATACTAATGGCGGTTACGGAGGGCTATTGTAGCTCTGTAGAATTGGCTAAGTGTACTGCTAGGTTTTCTTGATTTAGGTTTTATAAGTCAGTCGGTGCAAAGTTTACAGGATAAATTTATAATTAAGCAAATTATTCGATTTTTTTAATTAGCTAAAAAATAAAATATTTCGGGTAAATATTTACATAATATAATTCCTAACTACTTCAATAGGATATAAGTACCTCATCCTAAGGGTGATGAAATGAAACAAATCTACATACCTGATCAACATTATATTTTTAGTCTTAAAAATATCAAAATTACATTACAAACTAAAATGATAATAAATATGTATAAATCCATAAAATGATAATCTGAATTTCTTTTAATACTTGGCGATTATAATTGTCTAATTTCAAAAATAATTTCATAACAATTCGTTTTCAACGACACATCAAGTTACTAACACTTTTTTCTAAATATAATTTATTTTTAACTCGTTTACAGAGAATCTTTAACTGCAGTTAATAAATTAGAGGTAACAATTTTAAAATGCTTCATAAAAATTGTAAACATTTTAATATATATATATCCCTGGACATATATAAGTACATATAAGTTACTCTTACTCTATAATGGTGCAAGAAACTCTGTAAACAAGGACGTATATTTCTACACAATTAGATGAAACAACTAGTTACATTTTAATGGCTTCTAATCTCAAAATTACGAGTAAATTACAACACTACTTTATATTTGTGTACCAACACTGTGTATTACTTTTGCTTTTATTCGAGGCATTTCACTTTCGCAAATAATCGCATCTTGTTTGTGTTTATAAAAAAAAACTATCTATTCTGCGGTTTACAAGCAATTAAATTGACAACGAAATTGTCAAAATATCGCCACTGACAGCAACTGTCAAATTACCGCAATGTTTTTGGGAACTGTAGAATGAATGACGTGTCATTTCTTATACAATAAAGATGCCATATCCTTTACAAGATAATCGAGTAACCATCATTAAACTGTAACTTATTGACTTAAAATTTCAATTTCTTAACTTTTCTTGGCATCTTTACTTTATCTGTGCACATGACATGTCACTATTCATATTTGGACCGCGAAACAAAAATGGCGCGCAAAAATCTGTCATCGTAGCTGCGGAATCGCTACGCCGGGACCGCGCTTTCTGAGTTGCTAATGTTTGTATTTAGTAAGCGTGGTTAGCTACGAAAAGACCGGCATCTGCGCCCGCACCTGTGACGGATCCCGCGACGTACTTGCCCTGGGACGCCTGCCCGTTGGCCTGGAATTAAGGAGAAAAAACCATCAGCACAGATTATACAAATACCATGTCACCTAAATCATTGAGAATCAAGGAGAGAAAATATCAGCACAGATTAAACAAATACAATGTCACCTTAACATTGTGAATAAATGCAGAGGAAAGGGGATGATTTAAAATTATCTTCTATTTAGTTATTTAAAAAGTCTAATAACAAATGAGTTACGTTTGATTCTGTTGACATACCTACTCTTAATAATATGACAAAGCAAGTGTTAATAAGGTAAGTAACAGGATAAATAAATATTGTAGTTGCAAATTTATCTGCATAACTATAAAAAGGTAAAATGAACCGAAGTAGTGAAAAAAAAACAGAAAGCACATAGTTTTTTATGAGCAGAGTTCAGTGAAACGTGTAATTCTTGTGCATAAAATTAAAACGACTTCACCATGCTACGACTTTAAAATGTTACCACTGCAGAAAAATATTGAGACCGTTCTACACAGAATGAAATAAAATAACCGACCAGGATGATATTTGAGGCTGTGAAATTGTCAACAACGTTGATTTCGGCCAACAGGTGCTCCCGAAATCACTATTTCGAAATACAACCATACGCTTAGCTAATTTGTATCACTATTGAAGTAGTAATATGAAACTGACTTAACCGACCACAGATAAAAATGTCTGTAATCACGATGAACAGGGTGAGTGCCTACCATACAACAAAAATGAACTCTCTGTCTCATCACATAACACATACTATTGATAAGCAAAATAAATCAACCAAAAAAATTGTTTACACAAAGATAATGAATATTATGTAAATTCGGTAAGAATATGATAATAGTATCACCATTAAAGTTCAAGGCTTTCTTATCGCAGAATATAAGCGAAAAATGTGTTTTTAAGCGACCAGTATAACGCGTTATTTCTACCGAGACGATTGATGCTTCTTGCTTGTACAGACAACGACACATCAATTAACCTATAAACTCACTTTATACAATCTGTCTCAAACCTTATTGCTTTGACATTGTCAAAATTGGTTTGGTTTTTTGGCAGTTTCTGGAAACCGGACGTACCACTGTCTGTACCAAATAATACTAAAATAGTATGATCAATTTTTAAACGACGGCAGGGAAGGAGGTTGGTATACATTTCTTAACGTTCACATCACAAGTGATGGGTTTAACATACGACCTTGCTGATTATTTTAAATCAATAGTGCTCATTTCTCTACAATCATTTGGTGAAGAATTTAGACAGAAACTCCACAAAGGACTACGAGAAATTTATTTCGCAATCAGTGCCTTGGTAAGAATGGCGATGCCAACCTTTATCTAGAATTCGATCTATGAAGCATGAGTACTGATTGCAAAAAAACTCGAATAAAAACCTTTATTTCATTTTCTCATTCAAAAAACAAGGGTTATAGGTTAGTTAGATGAAGTCATTTATATTTGTCGCAATTAAGACCAAGGTAAGTCGGTATTTTTTAGTTTCTATAATTAGATCGCCAAACGCTTAAAACATTTTATGACAATTAACATGAACGTCTTATATTAGAGCTGCATTGCACATAATTTGAGTCTGAATCATTCTGACATAATTATGCTATGTACATGTAGGTAGTACATATGTGTTGTATGTAGGTACATATGTGTTGACTTGACAGTATGTAACATTCACTACTCCTGAACTGAATCCATTTTTTTCCCTCTCCGCACCAACATTTGCGAAATTTCATGAACAGAATTAAACTTGTTTTAATAAGATATGATGATTTTATCACCAACTAATTAATGAACATGAATTTACTTAATTTTTTTACTTCTAAAGATTAACGTTACTATGCCTTCGGACCAACGGGAGTAGACCCCCACGCCCTTATTGTAGGGCGTAGGGGTAAGAGCGTTCTGAATTAATAAAAAAATGCTTTTGTAGGACTGGTATAAAGCAAAGTTTTGTGTATTGATTGGAATCTGATTACTGCTGCTAGTTTTTTTGGAATTATTGAGGTTTTATAATATAGTACATATACATATTTATTTACAAAACAAAATAAAAATATAATAACATTTTTATTTAAGACAACAAATAACAAAAATGGAATGTTTTTCAAATATATACAAAGAAAGCAAAATTAATATATCAAATACAGCCTGGCAGTAAAATGTTTTCGTTAATCTTAAAATTAGTCCGTAGTGACATAAAATACGTTTGGCATAATGAGCATGCAGTGAAAAAATACATGGTATTAGATTGTATTTCATTGAATTGTCTAAACAGGTCATTCATAATAAAGGTAATATTTTTTGTAACAAGGGGAATTGGGTTGAGCACAATACTAAGAAACTGAAAATAACAACATAAAAATCTGCAAGTACAGAAAGCAGCAACGTAATACAAACGAAATAATATCTACGTTGATTTAATTACATTAATTTGATCAGTTTAATTACATTTTGTAATTTACGCACGGTCGGCAACATAAATCGCTGAAATTTTAGTAACACGTTAAAGAAGCAGCAATAGCATCTACTTATTTGAGTTTTATTTGCTGACCGTACCTAAATTACTTGTTAGAATGTAATTGAGTTTGTGTAATATAAAGTCCATGATTCGAGATTTAATACGCAACAAAACAAATAGAATATCTAGTAAATGCAATAACAAAATACAAAAACCTTAGTTCATTCGATACATTCAGTAGGCATGGGCCTTCACAAAGTTGGACTTGGCAGCTGCCAAAGAAGGAATGGATCCTGCTACGTATTTAGCTTGGACGGCCAGTCCATTAGCCTATTTTAGTAATAAAATTTCATTGTTAATTTTTATTCAAATCATGAACAGTTCAACATAAATAGTTGGCAAAAGAATGGAATTTCATTCAGTGAACAAGATTAGAATTGAATGTTCAATTATAGAATGCGCGCGAGTCGGTCACGTGGAGTGTCATGGCGGCGGCGAGTCGTGTGCGATGAGGCGGACGTGTGAAGGTTGTGAAGGAAAAAAACATAAATTAGTACTACTTCTATGAAAGCAAGTTATTAATATTGTAGCAATAATAAAACGGAACATGAAACACTAATAATAATAATATCATGTGCATTTTGTAATTTTTCACAGTCAATCGATCCAGTTGTTCTTGAGTATTGAATGGTGTAACCAAAAACGATTTGGGAATTAAGGTAAGATTTACACTTTTCCTCCAAGCAATAGAGGCAAAAAAAGGCACACATATTTTATTCCATTTTATTATTGTCTTTTTTATGGTCAATTTTATGAAAACTATTACAGCCCTGCCCCCCAAAATTCGCCACTTCAGACAAATTATATAAACTTTATAAATGCTTCTTTATTATTCATTTAGGGTCCCTAATATAAACTTTTCGAGTTTATTTAAGGTTTCAAAACAGTTCCAATATGAAAGTGTCGTTTTTTAGGGGGGCTGTTATAACAATGAGTTCAACACTACACTTTTATTAGGCAACACAAAATAACAATTAGGCTGCGTTCCAAATCGAGTGGAAATTACACTCTCTGAGGAATGAAAATCACTCTAACCCGTTCCAAATTGACCCAGAGTGAAATCGAAGATGACCGAGCTGTCACCTAACAGTTTCCCAGTTGTTTCGGAACGGGTTCGGGTGACGTTTACCACTCTGACAAGTGCGAATTCTACCGGTTTCTCGAGCCCGATGAAATTCACCTGACAGCTGTCAGACGAAGGTTTTGCTCGATTTTTCTCTATTCGACGAGGGTGAAAATCACTCTGCGAAAAGCGATTTGGAACGTGCCCTTAGTAGTACACCACATTATTATTAGACAACACAATAGTTATCACAAGCATTCTACTTACGTATGTTTCAGCCGAATGTTGGTTAAACTTAATCGAATAAAGTTTACTTTTGGATGAAGATTTTTTGGCACCCAAACTTACCTTGTTAAGGGCATCTTCATCTCAACGATGCACTGGGGAATGTGGCTTTGAATATTGTTGACTCTTGGATGTCTACTAACATCTAGTACTTTTCAAAAAATTCGTTAATTTTTGCAGTAGGTCTTTACTTTTCAAACAGTCATATTTTTCTGGCTACCACGTGGCGCAATTAAGTTAAACATTCTAAGAAATTTTCTTTTAACCATCTGCTATTTTTCCCACGAAAGTGTGTCATGGCGTCTTAAAAGTTCTAAAGACAGCCTTGCAGTGACCTTGATTATTCTGGAATACTCTTAACAATGGATTTTACCTCTGCACATGCTGTAACATTTTTCGCCAGAGCGTTCCTTCCGTCAGTCCAGGAACTCCACCCCCCTAAAAAGGTCTCACTCTTGACAATACAGAAGATCCGTTTCTTATTATTCAAGACCGTCAATTACTTTGGAAAGGATTTACCGTGAATACCACAGACAACACGTTCCCTTCCCCCTAAAAAGCTCCAATTACTAACTCCTGCTGTCTTTGGCCTGCCCCCTGAAAGAGTTTAACGCTTGGCAATAGCGATACCCCATTTTACTTTTAGGACTTTCCTTTTATTGGTCAAGACCCTTTACCTTGGAAAGCTTCTACCGTACATATTACAATTAGCCCGTCCCCTCCACTCTGAGAAGGTCCAATCACCTTACGCACGCTTCAGCAACTCCTGCTGCCCAGCCAGTAAGTTCTCCAGCTTGCGTCATAAGGTTACTACTTACTCTTGACAATACAGATACCCCATTCTTTGGCAACACAGACTTGTCCCTGGGATATCCCATTCCTTAAATTGGTCAAGATCTTTCACCTTGGAAAGTTTCTACCATGGATATTACAGAAAGCTCGTTTCCTACACCCTAAAAAGGTCCCGTGGACCTTTGGAAGGTGGACCTTTTCAGCAACTCCTGCTGTCCAACCAGCAAGTTCTCCGGCTTGCCAGCGCAGGCCCTCAGTACTGAAGCCTGCAGCGCGCGCCCGTAGCTGAACGTAAGCGCCCAGGGTCTTACTCTTGACAATACATACAACCCGTTCCTTATTATTCAAGACTCTCCACCACTTTGGAAAGGATCTACCATGAATACCACAGAAAATTTGTACCCTCATGAAAAGGTTCACTAATTACCAACTCCTGCTGTCCAGATAGCAACTTCTCCGGCTTGCACTCCAGAAGGGTCAACTCTTGACAACACAGACAGTCCATTCCTGATATTGTTAAGACCTTGGAAAGTTTCTACCGTAATTTAGATGGCTCGTTCATTTGTTCCAGACCCTCAACCCCCCTGAAAAGCTTTATCCAAGAATATGACAGATAGTTCGTTCCCTCCACCCTGAAAAGATCCAGTTTTTTTTACCTTAGCCCGCTTCAGCAACTCCTGCTGTCCAGCCAGCAAGTTCTCCGGCTTGCCGGCCCAGGCGCGCAGCACGGAGGCCTGCAGCGCGCGCCCGTAGCTGAAAGTGAGCGCCCAGGGTCTCTTCATGTCGATGGCGTTGATGGCGTTCAGGTGGACCGAGGCTTCCTCTTCTGACTGGCCGCCGGAAAGGAAGGTTACGCCTGGAAATTCAGAAAAAGTGATAAATAATATTTTCTTTAAAAAAACTTTTTTTAATAGTGCTCGTCAAGATGACCTCACTCCACCTGATTGTAAGCGGCCGTGAGGTCTACGAGGGGATACGAGGCTGACTGAAAGGTTGATGTGAAGGCGTCTGTACAAAGTTGCGGGCAAGTGCTAGTTAGTTATAACATCAGAATACCTTTGGTACAACAATGACACAATTGATAAATTTCTAAAACTGGCAATTGTGTCCTTGTTGCACCGAAACTAAAGCATAAATGCAACATTTCAAAAACTGAAATTGTGCCATTTTTTATATTTTGCCCGTCAAGATGAACTCACTTCACCTGATGGAAAGCGGTCGTGAGGTCCAGATATGAGGCTGACAAGCGCAGTAATGCAAAGCAATCATACTCACTCATCTTGAAAGTCTTTTCACCAAAGGTGAGAGATGGCAAGTAGAATGATAAAAACTATGACAAATTACTATACTTCATTCATTATAACATTAGAAATAAGAAGCAGGGGGCTAAAATGAATGGCAATTTGCATTTGATGTTGCCATGACGATAACATACCTGAGTATAACCTGGCAAAATTTAAAACCTTTTCCGCCACAACGTATGAAGGGATTATGTAACATTTTAGATTTGGGTTATAGTGACAGTAAAAATGAAAACCCCTGCCTGTTTTAGGTTTTTACATCGACAATATAGTTTGATGCAAAAAAAAAAAATTATTTAAGCAAAAGCCTCATAAATTCTGAAGTTCCTTCACTTCAGATGAGAACAATTAAGTGTGACAGCTGCTGTTTATGTAGATTTTAATAAATTTGGCATAAATGTTACAAGTAATGATGTTTATTGTACTTTGACCACAAAGTGTACCTTAAAAAGAACCTTTTTAACTTCTGTCCTAATGCTATAATGAATGGAGTATAGAAGTGCTCAATCTCTTCTGCTGCTGATCGTATTTATGGTGAAAAACTCGCGACCCTTCGGATCTACGGGACAGCTAATAACGGGTCTTCAAGAAGTATGGTCTGTATCATGGTCATACCGGGAACGGCGGCGGGCACGGTGCGCTGCAGAGCGGTGACGGTGGCGCGCGCCACGTCCATGGGCGTGTACGTGGTCTTGCAGGACTGGCCGGCGGTCACCTGGCATAGACACAAATGATAAGTATCAATGGTTGGATACGATAGCTACCCCAGTCCATGGTTTAAAAGCGACCGTTATTTAAAATAATGTTTTTAAAACGTTTCGAACGATCTGCTCGTCAAAGTACGTGTTGACTGACAATTGCGCTAATGTTTTTCACAGGGTAATGTAATCGTATGGTAAATACAATCAACGAGCATGTATGAAAGGATTAATGAGAGTGGAAGAAGCGCAAGAGGTGTGTCAGGACCGTAGCAAGTGGAAAGATGTGGTCTCTGCCTACCCCGTTGGGAAAAAGGCGTGATGGTATGTATGTATGTATGTACAATCTAAAATAAACATAATTATTAACCAACCAGCTGAACGCCAGCATTATTTCTCCTGTTAAATTAAAGCCTATGTCACTTGCTGATAATGTTGCTTTACATTAGTGAAAGGAGTTTCAAAATTAGACCCTCTGGTCTTGCGGAGTACGAGTTGCAATGAGAACATTAAATAGGTTTAAAATTTATTTTTCTCATAAAGATTTTACAAAATCAAGTACATGAGAAACATATAACACTTCAAACATTTTTGGGCTAATGACTTCACCATCGCGTTTGCGAGCTAAAAACGAGAATTTGTATGGCATCGAGTCAGAGCCATCTAGCGGCCTTAATGTTGCCCGAATTTTCCGGTAGACGACGCTGACTCGATTCCATACTAATTGACAGTTACGTGCTCGCATAACGCAATGGTGAAGTCATTCGCTTCTCTCACTGCAACTCGAGCTCGGCACTCAGTATTTTCGGAGCCTATCGTCGTCGCGTTTCAACCACACTCCTCATACACATATTTCATTTGGCTATGAATAGAGAACGAAAAATCTTTGGATGTTAGTCGATTGTCGATACAAGCAAATTATAAAACCAACAATCAAATCTTGCCTTTATATAATATTAGTATACCCATCTATTGTAACTTTGACATAAATAAATAAATATGCGCCAGACAACACACCACTTGTTATGGTCTCGAATCGAAATAAATATCCCTGTGTTAAGAGGTACCAGACAAGAAATCGAGCCAGGGGCGTCTCCCAACACACCCAGACCAAAGTCAATTCAGAAAAGATCGCGGAATCGAACCCGGGACACTACGGCAATCGAGGCGAGAAACAGTGCTACAGCGCACTACGCCAATCGTGTCGTCAAACATGATTTCATTGATGAAGGCCTTTGCTCTTCAGCGGAACAGTGTTTGCTCATTACAGACTTGAGTACTTGACACATTAACTTACCATGTTGGGCTTGAGAAGCGTTCCCTCCAGGTAGACGTGGTGGTCGCTGAGCGCCTTGTACACGGCGGCCAGGACCACCTCGGTCACCTTCTGCGCGCGGTCCAGGTCGTGCTCACCTGGAAATGGAGATAATATTGGACTGAAAACATATATTTTGGTACTGTAGAATTTGGGGCAGAAGGATGGTGGTGGGTCCAAGGAAAAATGACTTTAAATAAAGCGATTAGAAGCCCGCATTTCTGCCAAGCATAGTTTTTAACCCAAGTTGTAAGTGGCGAGCCGTTATTTCGCATAAGGTATACTAGCGGCACACGATTTATTGCCTCAAAATCCAAAATCCGACGATAAGTAAGTTTTGTTTGATTAAATCTAGGGACTAACAGTTGCAATCTGAATTTGTGAGTCAACATAAGCTGAAGAACCTCACCATAAGCTAAAACTTCTGGGGGGCTAGCCAAGAGCAACACGCCATGACGATTTCTATTGTAGATATCGTTAAAATATATGGGGATGACATAAGCGGTCGCTGAAGCTTATGTCATCCCCATACATTTGAACGATTTCTACGATAGACATCATCGTGGCGTGTTGCCCTTGGCTAGCCTTCCCCTGGTTTAAAAGGGCCCGATGGTAGTCGGCTCTAGTAGGTCAGGTTAAAATACCGTATACGTATTTTTTGTGAATAATCACCAGAACAAAACCTGGCAATCATTAGCTAAAGAATCAGTTCGGTTACAATGCTAAAGAATCGAAGGAAGGTTACAATCAATCAGGCAGAAAAAACCAACGAACAGGACAATTTCATGGCTTCATGTCCTACCTATACTTGTCACCTTTCAATAAATGTACCAGTGCAACATAAACGTGAAGAACAACAACAGGCACATCGATGGTTCTGGCAGATCGAGCGAGGAATGTAGCGTTTTCCTTGATGCTCTGGTAAGTAGGGGATGCTCTAGCCAATCTTCAGGACACAGAGCTTCCTAGCTTTAGCCAGAAACTCAAAGGGACTTACAATTGACAGCGAAGAATCGACGATGTGAGCATTTTGTCTTTTTACCCCACTTTTAGCTAGTACAGGTCAAATAAAGTACCAGGGCAATATGAGCTAAAGGAACTCACCATCAGGCAGCACTTTGAGCTTCAAAAATAATCTAGTACCTGTGTGTCACCCGTTTCCAAAAGTACCAGGACACCATAAACTTAAGGAACTCACCATCAGGCAGCACCTCGGGCTCAACAATAGGCACGATACGCTGGCTCTGGCAGATGGAAGCGTAACGGGCGAGAACTGTAGCGTTCTCCTGGATGCTCTGGTAGGAGGGGGTGTTGCGGCCGATCTTCAGCACGCAACGCCACTTGGCGAAGTGGCAGCCGTCCTTCTTGTACTGGGCGCAACGCTGGGCAAGGTCGTCCAGACCTGAAATAGGACACAAGAAATTTGAAGAATCGTCTATTTTGAACCTGAACCTACAAAAGTGTACAAAATTCCATACATATCCACCCAGTACTGAGGCGTTTACATCAACCTTTACAAAACCATTGCAAAATGGGTCTTATGAGGGTTTGCTTTTTGCGTTAGGGGTAGATTCCGGTCACTAGTAATATCATGATTAGATGAAACTTTTAGAAAATTTCCCTGATGTCACATGTTTGGAACCTCACCCTGAGTGGTGCACTCGTCCTCGGAGCCGAAGAGCGGCACAACACCCTTGTCGACCTTGATGCCGGGAATGATGCCGCGCTTCTCCAGCAGACTGACCAGTGGGGTGCCGTCGTCAGCCTTCTGGTACAGGGTCTCGTGGAAGAGGATCACACCAGAGATGTTTTCGGAGATTGCCTAGGTAGAAAGAAAGAAATATTGGTATTGTGGTTCTTTTGAAGATGGAAGGTTAGAAAAGGCCCTAAAAGCTAGAGTACCGCGCGATAGCACAATGTTAATATCCAGAGCTTGCGGGAATCGTTTACATAATAAGCGTTGAACATGCTTGTTTGCCATCGTTGTATGGCCCACACTGTTAAGGAGGTTTACCACCTACAAAACGTGGATTAGATGGGTTTTGTAAGAACACATTCAAAGCGTTCTTAGCAGAAAATGAACAATATAATTTGTACATCTGGATGTTAAAAGATAGCTACGAACTGCTTATCCTTATTCTAGAGGTAAAAAAACACTATATTTAAGTAGCAACGCATTCTAAGTCCCAGATTGATTTCTACGTTCTTATACACCGTGCCCAATTTGAAAACAGCTAAAAGTATTTCAGATCCTGTTTCCTGGGAGACCCAATTAAAATCGTATACGATGAATGGCAATAAGGGACTGCGAACAAGTTAGGAACCGGTATGCGGCTTGGAACCGCATTTCCAGACACACCCACCTGCAGCCACAACTTCAAGTAAAGAGTGAGGTTGCCTCGAAAGTTTCCAACAATTTCTACTATAGTATAACAGATGTTTTGACATAGTAAAAAATACCAAAGGAACATTATGAAGGAATTCCTTATCGATTAATAAATATACAATAATAGGAAAAAACTATGAAAATTGTCATATGGTGTGTGCTAGAATATTTCATGAAATAAATAAATAAATAAATATCTGGGACAATTCACACCAAGATCATCTGACCCCAAACTAAGCAGAGCTTGTAATATGGGCGTCAGAGAATGATAAACATACTTAAATATTTCTAAATACATACTTAAATAGATAATAACGCCCAGACACACAACAAATATAAATGTTCGTCACACAAAATATTAGTCATGGGTGGGGATCGAACCCACGACCTCCGGCGCTAAAGGCAGGATCGCTGCCATTGCGCCAACAGGCCATTTCAGCATTAATAATATGCGTTGCTTGATGACGCCCTAGCGAGAAGTCCTGCAGCGTATGAATAAGCATACGTACTTGGGTACGTTAAATAACAGTGTTCGTCACGTGTAAGCATTTAAATAGTTGAATATAAATCATTGTTACTTTCATTATAACTACCACTACTATCATCACCTTTTCTAATGTGTTGTTGTCACTTGCTCGCAAATATTGTATGTTGAATGAAAGAGACACAATGCCTCATGCTCATACGGCGATATTAGGGCGCTTACACATTGCGACTTTTTGCAGCGATACAAACGCGATTCAATCTCGATGCAGTATCGATACAGTCGCAAGACATCTACCTTTACACACGCACGTTACAAAAAGCAGCGATACAATGCGATGCAGTCGCGATTCAGTCTCAGGCCGCGTAACTGCTGTGATACAGTCACGATACAGCATCGATGTAAACGCGATACAGGATCTATACAAACGCAACGACACAAAACGTCGTTCAGTATTGCGTCGACAGCCACAATCGCCATCTGAATGCAGCAAACTCTACAAAGGCGCGTTTCCATCAATTCAAAAGCGCGTAAGTAAGTTAAACTATGAAGTTTCCAGCCATCGTGGAGGTTCTATCTAACGACTGGAACGAAACGGCATCGTTACAAATCGATACAAATACATGTTGATCGCTGGGGTCGCGATGCAGTGGCGCGACTGTCAAACGCGCGTTTTTATCGCTGCAAAAAGTCGCAATGTGTAAGGGCCCTTATTACACAGTTTAAAACTTCCCATTTTCTACTTTATTTATAAAATCATGACTAGCTTTGATGTTATTGGGTACCATTTATAGGCTACGTATTTTATGTTCTACAATAATATATTTATCAATGTCAAAGTTCAAAAGTTAAATTTTGGGGTTGATAGTGAAGCATCATATACTTAAGCAATATTTGAAGATAATGAGCACAATAATAGAGTGCTCTTGGTATGAGATATAACACTCCACTTACGAAAGTAATTGTTATTCATAGAGCGTTATCGTAAATGTACTACAATCAATATTTAGATTTCTTTCACAAAAATCATTGCATATTGAGGCTCACAGACTGGCATGGAAACGGTAAAAGGAATACCAGCAGTGAGATCCTGGCGGCTCATTTCGACTGAAGAGTTTAAATGAAGATATTTAATCTAAGGATGCTATGCTGGAGCATAGCATGTGAGATTGGTCAGGGGTGTACCTCACCCCTACAACGCAAATGCTCTGCTGAGCAAAGGAATATTAGTAACTCAAACTCAAATAACTATATTTAAATAGACTTTCACAGTAAGTACTATTAAATCGTCTTTAAAGCAAAATATACTAAATAAAAGACAAATACTAGAATAATATGGATATATAATGCGACTCTACCACCGCGTCGGAGTTGTTTCTTTTTTTTTTTTATTTATTGAGAGGACCCGGCAAGAAACTTAGCAGTTACTCTTTTAAAGTACTTCTTCGTTCTTCGTTTCTATTAGTACTTCTGTGAGACTACTAGTTTACTAACAAGAGTACTAAAGACTAGGCTTACCGAGTCGGTGCTGAACAAAAGCTGGCGGTACTTGCGACGGTTCTCCTCAGTGTTCTCCACGCCAATGTCCTGGAGACGCTTGCCCATGGTTCCTGCAATGACATGTCTTTGTTATAAATGGTTCCAATGATTCTGTGACAGGCCAATTAGCGTAGTGCACTGTAGCAAGGTTTTTCGCCTTGACTTACTGTCCAGGGTTCGATTCTAGGTAGAGTCGATTTAGGGAAAAAACTTTTATAGATTGGTTAGGGTCTGGGCGTGCTGGGAGACGCCGCTGGCTTAATTCCTTGTCTGGTACTGTAACACAGGGATATTTATCCCTACTTCGCGACCATGACAAGTGGTGTGTTGTCTGGTACCTATTTATTTATTTTATTAATAAGAGATTTTGCTCCTGTGCTGGGGATCGATTTGATTACACACTAACATTTATGTGACGATCATTGTTTCGTCTATTCTCGTGGTTCAGGTTCAGATGATCTTGGTTTTAGATTGTTGTTAGATACATATTTTGTCCTCGCTTATTTCTAAGCAAAAGTCAGAATACCTGATGATATCTGCAGTCGTTAAGTAAGATACAAGTAAAGACTCACTATCCTCGGACAAAGAACAGTCTGAAACTCACCAGTGGACTCATCGGCAGCAAGGATACCCTTTCCGGGAGCGACGATCGCCTGGGCGATCTTCCTAAGCTCCTCCTGCAGCTCAGGGGTGGGGTATTGGAAGTAGGTGGTCATAGTGGCTGTGAACAAAATAACGCATTAAAGATCTGTCCACAAAGATCAGCCTTTATCTGATCTGATCATTGACGATGACCAGACAAAGGCTGATCATGAGACCGAGACTGGGACTGACGTTGAAGAGTCTTTAAACATCAACAGGGACTCCTAAGTCTGATGAATAATAGATACTTTGTAGCCGTTTGATCTGCTAGTCTACCAATTTACCCGGATAGGTACTTCAAAATGTTGATTAAGTTATTCGGAGAAGCTACTGAAGACAACCGTCAGGTTGAGTGGTCAAAATCAAACTGAGAGAACGCACCTACTGTCTAATGGAACGACATGCGCGTACACACGTAAAAATTATCATCTTTACGGAAGTAATTAAGATTATAAGATGAGATCATGTTCGAATGAAAATCACTTTCTATGGATTACATGGTACGAATAAGGACCGGCCATTTTGAAAATGGGCAAATTGGACAAACAATTGGACAAAGTTTGCAAGATCATTTGATGTTATTAATTTATTAACAAAATAAAAGATTGGCAGGTGCGTCAGGCTCCCCGAGGTGCCACCAGTGCGACGCCGAGGAGGACACCGCCCAGCACACCCTTGAGGTGTGCACTGCTTGGGTGGTGCAGCGTCGCACATTAGTGAATGTGGTCGGCGCCGACCTTTCGCTCCCGGCCCTGATACGGGCCATACTGGCGAGCGAGAGAGGACGGGAGGCGATAGTCTCCTTCTGCGAAGAGGTGATGTCGCAGAAGGAGACAGCGGAAAAGGGCCCGGGAGGAAGATCCTCAGGCCCCTCTCCGACGCAGACGGCGGGGAGTGAGGAGACGGCGGTTTGTACGCCTTCTCCCTGCTCCCTAAAAGCAGCACCGGGGTGAAAGTCGGGGGACTTTCACCCCATTGCACGGTGTTCCTGTCTGGAGGTGTCCCCGTATACCGGGATGCCCCTGCTGCGTGAGGAGGCCCGGCGTGAAGGCTGGGCCGTCCGCCAGGGACGGCATGGTAATCCGAACTAGGCACCGTGTCGTCCCGTCAAGGCGATGAGGTATACCGGGGGTCTTTTTAGTGGGTATGCCGTCACCTTCAGGGACGGAGAGTCCCACACTCCCCCGCTGCCCCACCCAGGCAGTGGGATAGTGCGTAATGCATTTTTTCCCCCAAAAAAAAAAAAAAAAAGGTGCGTCAGGCTTGTAAGTGGAAGGATGGTGTTCCTCCATGAACATAAGCAGAAATGTCTGATGGTATAATAATATGTATAACGTGTAGGTTCAACAAACTAGGTAAGTGTTTTTGAAAAAGAATCCCTATGATCAAGATAATATTATGAAAGTATTCTTCAAGCATGTAATCTGTTTGTGTTTAGTGATAGAAGAGTTATATGTAGTTATATAAAACATTTTTTTTTAAATAAATTACACATAAACATTTACATTTCTTTATTACAAGTATAATGACGTTGACCTTTTACTAAAGATCAGATATTTCCAGTTTATCCACTAAGCTGATACAAGCAGATAATTAAATCTAAACCTAAAGAATTGGAGGTGTGTTTGTCGTTAAGTGTTTGAATAAAATCAAATGATTCAACATAAAATGAAATTTACGTCAGCCTGTAGGTGTGTCTTGTTGTTGTTGAGCAGATAAAGTTAAATAACTTTTCGGCTCTTGAACTGCTGATAACAGAAATATGATAAAAGAAATTCAAATTAATAGGCCCTGAATAGAAATAGGCCAGTCAACCAACCGCTATATACCTAGTCCAGTTATGCTAAAATAACTAAGACACAGCTAAAGAGATTGAAAGTTAGTAATTAATTAGTCAAATTCAAAATCCACAAATCAAGGTATCACTACAATCAAAATAATGACCATGATCTGATGATCTTGAAAACAACTTCTTTGTAGGAAATATTCAGATAGATATAAGTTTCATGAAAAAAGCAATTTATTAATTCAAAATCTGATATTGCTAATGATGATTGTATCAAAATAAACTGTACACACGGACAAGTAAACAAGTAAGGGGAGTCCTGTGACACTAGGGGCACGTTCCAAATCGCTTTTCTCAGAGTGTTTTTCACCCTCGTTGAATAGAGAGAGACAAGAAGAGCAAAACCTTCGTCTGACAGCTGTCAGGTGAATTTCATCGGGCTCCAGGCACCGGTAGAATTCACACTTGTCAGAGTGATACATGTCGCCCTATCCCGGTCTGAGACTTGGAAACTGTCAGGTGACAGCTCGGTCAACCTTGGTTTCACTCGGGGTCAATTTGGAACGGGTTCCAGTGATTTTCACTCCTCAGTGTGAAATTCCACCCGTTCTGGAACACAGCCTAGAGGGTGCACTTTGACACTTTCAAATCTCTGTGTGTGAGCGCCATGCGACTGTCATGGTCAAATTAATGATAGATTGCAAAATGACAGCATGACCAGCCGTCAAGTGTAACGTGTAAATGTTGCACGTAATGTCAATACTATTGGCTTCTTAACCATGGCATCAATTGAAATGTAGGCAGCAAGGAGTTCTTAATTTTTTACTTGTCTGTGACTGTTCACAATTAAATTGTCCTTTTAAATTTTTTACAACCTTTTCCTGGATATGAAGTGAACATGTTTAGTTACCCTACCCTCTGCTGACCATTAATTATATACTTCCTATGTTATGTGTTCAAGTAGTATTAAATTATATTTCAACTGCCTACTTACCATAATGAAAATGGTAAAGGTGATTAAGGTGATAGCAATGGTTGGAAGAAACCCAGGCACAGATTACTTCTAACCCAAACAATACATTTTTAAATTTTCCAAATAATTGCAATTGCATTGAACACATCTTAGTACTAGTAGATGAAGACCTGGTAACCGTTAAAGAGCAGTAAGTACAGACAAGGTCGTATCAATAAATTAAAGATCAGTGTTAGTAATAAAACTATTTTTGGAAGTTCATCTATGAGGAAAATTTTTAATTTAAATCACGATATTACAACAAATACCTACCTAAAATATTCAAAGAAAGTAAAAATCCTAACACTGATTAATAAGAACCTACCCTTTGTTCCAAACCCTGGCATCCATCCTGACTCTGGTGGTCCTTTTTTACCCTTTTTGCCTTTTGGTGGCATAGTGAAGTTTTATAAAAAATATATAAAAAGATAGGAAAGATCACTTAAATTAACAGGAAAATCTTATACTCGACATTACAAGAAGCCATAACAAAAACTCACCAAATAAACCAAACACTTCAAAATCAAACACGTCCACAACTTTTGTTTATTTTGAAAATGTCAAAATTGAAATTAGAACAAAAAAAAAAAGTTGTCACAAATAGTGATGTGCATTGTAATAAAATTTATTTTTTTATGTTATGAATGAACTACTTAAATCTTTTTAATTTTACACAGATAACTGAACCCGTATTTACGGTAATATATTTTTTACTGTATTTTATGTACTTAATAAATTAGCAAATGGGGACAAGAAAGACAAGAAATCAAATGGCAAAATATCCCAAAAAAAAAGCGGAAATCCAAGGAATGAGAGATATGATTAGGAACACAAGAGGGAATAAAACTAAATGTAGATTATTAGTATTAAATCATTTCAATCTCATGAGAGAAAATGAAATGATTTCATCTTCAATGTTGAAAGTAAGGTGACCTTGAAAGGTCACTGAAAACTCAAACGTCACAAATGTTGCAGGTTGGTCTAAACTTGTGTGAGTAAAGATGTTTATTTATGAATTTACAAGAAATGGCTAGTACCGAAAACAGTTTTATGATAAAAAACTGGTCAGTAAGGTCATAAGATCTAAGTACTCTTCTTGTAAGCATGTGGTCCGTTTTCAATTCTATTGAAGGACAATTTACTCAAGTATAAGCAAGTAAGTAATTAGCCTATATACTGTCCCACTGCTGGGCAAAGGCCTCCATCATTGAAATCAAGTCATCCCTACAATAAAAATTAAAAAGAAAACCTTAAATAAATAAGTACTAGTTTTCTTACTACTGCTGCATCTTAAAGAACATTTTCGAACGGATTATTAATTTTTGATCATTTTTAAACAGTCCTCTATTTCGTTTTAAATTATTTTTATGTGTCTATGTAATAGGCACTTTATTATAATGAAATGCAAGACATACAATTATTATGAAACGGGTTTAATTTAGCTAGGTATGTATACTTTTTTATTTTACTTTACTTTGATAGAATATAAAGATTGTTAAAATAGGTACTTGAACAAAAATAACACATTACTCAATTTCCTGAAAATAATAAAATAACCTATAGTCTAACACCGACCTAATGCAAAATTCGACATATTATCCAACTTTCTATAGATAGTAAGAGTTTTTAGAACCATTATGATAAAACTAGCTCAAATAAAAATAGAAATAAAATCAATACTCACTATTTTATTTAAAATACTATGTGGTCTAAAGATACAGACACTCCCGAACTGCAACTCAGTGGGTACTACTGTCAAAATGATCCGAGACGGCACGGGAGGGCACAACACAAAGGTCATTTGAAGGACTGCTGATTAGAAGAACGATCCGTGGCACATTGCGCCATCTAGTTATAATCGCTTCAACTAGAGCAAAACGAAATTAAAAATAATATGGTAGTGTTGTAATTAATCAACAGAGAGAGCTACTGCTAAGAGCGAAAGCGCAGTAAGCGAATAATTAATATTATTTATTACTGTTCTAAATTAACAGGTAGCAGGCAATGTCATGAAAAAGCAAGGCCGAAAACCGAAAATCGCGTAGTTCTGTTATAAAATCACAGGTGGCGCGTTTTAGGAACAAAAATTCTAATTTCCTCAAATAATTTTCTCTGGCCAGCAAACTAAAGCAAAGAGTATTTAAAAACGTCGTACCATATTATTATGTAACCGCAAGTGTAGGTACCCTCCCAACTCCCAACTATCTCATGATTTTCACTGCCTACCTATTGCGAGGTGTTTTTATTAGATAAGTTTTTTTTTGTTATTGTAAATTTTTTAAGTGTCTTAATCTAAGTTGTAATTATAAGTGTTAAAATAGATAGGGACTATTTATGTTATGTCCCTATTATAGAGTTAAATTGATTGTCTTTCACATAAAGTTATGTTAATCTAAGTAGTTAAGACTCAGAAAAGGTTATTAAATAAAGTGCTGAAATAGTCGTCTTTCATTTATAGAATTAAGTAGTTAGGTCAGTTATAGCATTAGGAATTAGATTTAGGTCCTAAGTATAGGTAATAAGAACGTTAAACCTAGTAGGTATCTAAGTAATTTTATTTTTATCCCATAACCTCTTTTAATGAGGCTGATAGTAAAATAATAAGTAATAAGTATTCGAGATAGCGTTTATCACGCATTTTATGTTTATAACTTGTCTGTCTTTATTAGTAGATATCAAGTTTGTCTTTGAACTGACGAGTTATGTAAGATTTTAACAGAGTGGTTTGAACAAACAAATTAATTGTTTTTAGTTTACTGCAGGACAATATTACCAATCAAGTGAGTTGACTATTCATTCACCTATTTGTATACTTTTGGTAAGCGTCAGGTGCATTCGTATAGCATAGCATAATATATAGCTACTGCAATATGTATAGTTATAGTAATAAGTTCATGTGTCTCAATATGGATTATCAGCTAATTCTTAACATCATTACGGATAGGTACCCATGAGTTTTTTTGGAACTAGGTAGTGCAAATTTTACTTTTGGCTTTGATGAAAAACAAAAAAAAACGGGAAAACTTTACATATGACTAAATAGATCTGGCTAAATTAGCTGGAAATGGGCTCTACCTACTTTACTTTAACTGTGTGTACCTACATAAAAAATAAAAATGTCCATTAATAACATACCATCACGACTTTTTATCCCAAACGGGGTAGTCATAGGCAAGTGACTGTTGATGGTGAACAGAACACTCAGAAGCCCACTTTTCACCAATGGTATTAGAACCCAACGTAGTAGGTGGTGAGCCTTCTGCCGCTATCGGGGTTGATTTGGTTTTTTGTCGATGTTTTCCATCACCGGAGAGTTAGTCGGAAATTAAAACAAAGATTTTGGTTCTGGCCAGATTTGAACTCAGGACCACACGATCCGTGATCCGAGTTGGAGTGCTTTAACCACTATGCCACGACGCTCAATAATATAAAAGCTTAGTATATTTCTTTTCAACTAGACACAGTATCTAAGAAAATGTATTTACTGGAGCTTATTGCTATAATAAAATTGTTGACATTGAAATTGAGTGATATTTAGTTTTAATGCAAATTTATCTTGTATGCGCATTGGTAATATTAATACTGTAAGCATGCTTTCGAGTCTAAATAAGAAATAATAATAACAGGAACAGTATTTCTCGTTATATTTATTGAAAGTAAATAGGTACGCGTGTCAAATATTCAAAAATCTGTGGGACAATTTTAGAAAACTGCGAATCGCGGCACTATTGGACATACAACGTCTGTTCAGCGTTGGTTTAGGATGGAAATTAAGAAATAATTTTCAGAGATATACATATAATACACATTCGAAAGTTTGTGAGGATGTACGTATGTTTGTTACTCTTTCACGTGAAAACTACTGAACGGATTTAGATGAAACATTCCAGTAATACAGCCTACATATCAGGATAACACATGCGCTACAAATTATAAAGATTTTATGTAATTTGGATATAATATGTAACGATAACGCAGGCGAAGCCGCGGGCGGAAAGCTAGTACCTAAAATATTGCTTTGATAGGCCAAGAACACTGGTCGCTTTCACGGCCATACGCCTAAATGGCCAAAGCAAAGGCTACCTTTTCTGCCCAAGGGAGACATCCAGTGGAGGTAGTGAAGGTACGCACATTTCTGCGTACCTCGCGAAAATTACTTTTGGCTCTTGCTCCTACCTTCCACAGTTCCACTAGGAGCAGAACGAACTTTATGATTTATAGGTACTGACTTTGGTTTTTACCAGCTTTTGAGGTGATTTTCTTGAAAGTGGTGTGTTGCATTAGAAACCGTTTAGGATGAGACGCTGCTAGACGCTGATGACTCCTCCAGCTGTAGCCTTATTTGACTATCTAGAAGGACGAGGTGTATCCCACTATATCCACTGCGTTCATTCATTGATTGAATGGGATTTTTTGTCCCTCTCTGACTGTGACTCATCGCAATACAAGAACTGCATCCTGGCTATATTTTAGTGGATACAATCACTATCTTTTAACGATAGGGACATTCACTGACGCTAATTAAATCTTTTTGCTACTTTTGTATCTGAATCATTTTATGAAATAATAGTATCTAATATATTCATTTTATCTAATGTTTTTGATTCTATTGGTCAACTGCCAGTACTGTATGATCAGATTAGGTGAGACAATGCAGTAATGTATTTCTGAAAATTCCAAATTTATTTGTACTATTCGCGATTATATGTCGTCAGTGGATAAAGTGAGATATAATTAGAAAAAAAACTCTTGTCCCAATAAATCAATTGTATATATCCATGGATGAATTAGGATCCACCCGAAAAGAAGTCTATCGGAGAGGGCCGCGAGGTCATTATTCTGCAGCTGATCACCCCCAGTACATCGGTAACGAGTCTGGTCTGGTTATGTCGTGGTTGTGGGCAAAGTAGAGTTTGATTATAGTTAAAGCTAGTGGGCTTGCAAAGCGACTTGCGTACGGCAACAGAATTGCCTCTGTGTTTTCATTTGCGTATCAGGTATTTATTTCCATTAGGTAGTGCAGATAGATAGATAGATTATTTATTTCTCATTACAAAAATACACATTAAATTACATTTGGTCATAGTCAATTATAGGATTTTAACAATGAGATCGTCAAAGAAAATTAATTAGAATGAAATATAACAAAATATGGAACAATAACACAATAATTCGAATTAAATACAAAAAGTCCCAAAAAAAATGTCAAGGCAATCACAAAATAGATTATAAAATAAGATGTCGTCAGTATCAAGTCAAAAGGAAATATAAATAATGTCAAAATATAATGTTACAGAAACTATAAATTAAATAAACAATTTACAATCAATTTAAAATGTCGTTTTATGCTGCAGTGAAATCCTTTTCAAGAATTCCACTGCAGAATGAAATGGATTTTTCAATAAAAGGCTCTTTATCTGGCGTCCAAATGCCTTAGCAGGATAGCAGGAATATCTCTTTACACTAATTACGGGTACTGGAGTGCACCAGTAAAAACAACTGTAGTTTCCCACGCTGTATTTCACAGAAAAATAATGTCAATCGCCCTTTGAGCCTGCCAAAGCTGCTTTACATTCGCTTATCCACCACTGGACGAAGTCCCACCGAGTGTTATTATTTTGTTTGCGTTTCAAACAGAAATGGCGGTATTCCCTCGGAATTGGATCTCATAAAGTTTACACCTGTTTTACGTGGGTCCGGTTGTTTCATAGAATAATAAACTAACTACTGTACTTAGGTACTTGTATAATATGAAAATGCGTTCAAATATAAAACGACAAATATACTTAACTGGGAAAGTTGAACTGGCTTAGTGTGGTATCATCAGGTTGGAGATTTTAGTCATAGTCATGTCATATAAGCACCATTAGATGTAAGAAAAACAATTTCTAATAGGTACACAAAATAAAGTAGGTACGTAAAGTAAAAAATCATTCATTCACTTAAGCTTTTACACAGTAGCACTTATGAAATGTCAAAATTCACAAAAAATATATATAAACGATAATAGACGTAAATAAAATAATACAGTAATAGTACATATTCTAAATAAACATAATGCGAATATACCACCGGTTCGGACGTTGCTTCTTATCGAGAAGACTCCGGCAAGAAACTCGATACCTAGTTACTCTTTCGAACTTTGTTTTGTTTTACAACAAATAAGTTCAGAGTACAGTCAAAAGAACAATAAAAATACATTATTTGAGCAGAGGAGCAGATTATTCCTACTATGTCCACAAATTCTTGTCGTTCAAGTAATCCTATTGTTATTCCTATTGCATCCAGAGTGCCGAGTGCGAGTTGCAGTGAGAGAAGTGAATAACTTCATCATCGCGTTTGCGAGACAAAAAACGCGAATTTGTATGGTATCGAGTCAACGCCATCTAGCGGCCTTAATGTTGCCCGAATTCGCCGCTAGATGGCGCTGACTCGATTCAATGGTAATTGACATTTACGTGCTCGCAAAACGCGATGGTGAAGTCATTCACTTCTCTCACTGCAACTCGCACTCGGAACTCTGCTTGCTTTCCCAAGCATCAAATATATTTGTTAAGTGCTACACCTCCCTAGGTAGTGCTTCTATGTTTAGTAAAACCAAATTGTTTCTCATGTAGTAATTTACTTAAAGTAAAGTGTGAAAGCAGCTGATTTAATATAATTTTTTCAAAGATTTTACTAAGAGCTGGTAGTATGGAAATGGGTCTATAATTAGATGGGTCACTTTTGCTACCAGATTTAAAAAGCAGGATGACTTTACTAAAAATAATTAAGTTGGGAAACTGACCTTCGTCAATGCAGTTATTAAAAAGTACTGCTAAGTGGGCTGAGATGATATTTATGATTGATTTAAGTAGACTTATCGAAATACTCCACAGATCTTCGGTGTTTTTCATATTACGTTCCTTGAACACCTTGATTATGTCATGAGAATTTATATGAACAAAGTTGAACTGAAATGAGCACTGAACTCGCCTTTTCTAGTAAAATTTTCTAGACTTGCCTGACCGCCTACTCTACTACTATATTCGCTCATAACTTTTTAAAATGAAGTAAATAAATAAAATAAATAAATATCCCTGGACATTATTCCACACAGCGCCATCTAGCCCCAAAGTAAGCTAATTAAAGCTTGTGTTATGGGATACTAGACAACGGATAAACATACTTAAATACATTTTCTTTTGTAAATACATACTTATTATACATAGGAGACACCCAGACCAGTACAAACAGACATGTTCATGCACACAAATGTTTGTACTGTGCGGGGATCGAACCCGCGAACTCTGGTGTAGTAGCCAACTTCTTAACATTAACACCAAGTCGGTCGTCAAAAAGTCGAAGTAGGCTGCTCCGTCAATACATTACACTGTGCTCGGGAATATAAAAAAATGTAAAAGCCTTTTTGACGTCAGCTGAGAAACCTTTTGTTAGAAAAATCCCTTTGAAGTGTTAAAGAATATTTGAATTGCAACTTTGGATGACTTGTTAACTATTTTATTGTTATTTTTGACTGAATTGTATTATTTCTTGTTGACATGCGTTTTTTTTTTGTATTCAATTGTTCATTTATTGTATTTATCTTAGTTTTTGACATTCTCTTTATTTTATTAATTGTAATTTGTATAATAATTTTGACAATCATAATGCAAATTCTTATAAGTGACATCGAATGTAATATAATATATTGTAATTTTGTATTATGAGATAAATAAAACTAAACTAAACTAAACTTTTATTTCTAGACAGAAGGTAAACAAACAACATTACTTGACGACACGATTGGCGTAGTGTGCTGTAGCACGGTTTCTCGCCTCGATTTCCGTAGTGTCCCGGGTTCGGTTCCCGGTCGGGTCAATTCAAGAAACGATCTTTTCTGAATTGACTCGGGTCTGGGTGTGCTGGGAGACGCCCCTAGCTTATTTCCTTGTGTGGTACCTCGTAACACAGGGATTTAATAATCCCTACTTCGAGACCATTACAAGAGGTGTGTTGTCTGGCGCATATTTATATTTATTTATTTACTTAACAAATAGAAATAAAAAAGTATTTTTAAAAATAAATAAATATATAAAATTAAATTGACTACAATATTCGTTATGAATTATTCTTCTGATAGTCAACACATTACACTGTGCTCGGGAATATGATAAATAAATATTAAGCATAAAACGCCACGTCAAGAGAAATCTTATTTTTGCAGATACTGCAAAATGTCTACTCACTTCTCTTATCCAGACCCTGAGTTGCAGGAGGAGCTCAAAAGAACAGCTGAAGCCATCGTAGCCCCTGGGAAAGGCATCCTCGCTGTGGATGAAACTAATGGTGATGATAAGAAATTTTAATTTTTTTCCCGTTTAAAAATAGTAAATTTGTTTTTCTACTTATGTTTGGTGTAAATGAGAAAAATTACTTCATCTGTTCTTCGGCCGTACTATTTAATGTGTACTACAAATGTGTTCTCATGTAAGTGAAATGTTCATGTATTTCTTCATGAGAATAAATGTTCTATAACCAGAAATTTTTCGAAAGATTTGACCAAACAAAAAGTTTTGTGCCAGCCAGAGGTTGAAATTTTGTTAATAAATAAAAAAGATTTTTACTACTATTATGACATTAATGAACAAGTAGTAAAGTAACCGATGTACATACGCTTTTTTGTCATTTCATTCCACGAAATATCTGTTTATACTTCCATAACTTACCCTGTATTTTTTGATCCTATTTAGAAATACCGAAAATCCCAAAAAAAAATGATACGGAAATAGTACATTATTGCAAAGGCAGCGAAATAGGCAATTGCAGGTCGAGTATGAGTTTGAAGGCCGAGCCGCAGGCGAGGACTTCAATGATACGAGACAGGCAATTGCCATTTCGGCCGAGGCATTTATATAGTGCTTTTCTTAAAAAAATGCAAGGAAATAAAAAGGGCCTTTTACATAATAAATTTAATTAATATTATTAACAAAATAACAACTCCGCTTTACCGCCAATTTGTTTTTTTTTATTTTACAATTTGTGCCGAAAGGTAAACGCATCGATAGATGAAAGAGTTCTAAATTCAAACAGCACACCGTTTCATACAACATTGCCGGCGCGCTCTTCGTTCGAAATTCAAAGAACGCGCCGGGAAGTGATTTTGGGTTTTCAGTCTACGTAAATATGATACTTCGCGTGTTCTTTATTCAAAAGTAATGACAATATTTCCAAGCATGTTTAAGAAAAATAATTTACACCTTTTTTAAAATCAGAGGAAGATACAGATTAGTGATGTGTGTGTTTATCATGAGTGAGGTTGACTTTTTCAGAGGGCATCGGTAATCTTCTAGCTGCTGTCGGTTTGAAGAACACCGAAAACAATAGGAGGAGATATCGACAACTTCTTTTTACAACAAAAAATGTAAGTTCAAAATAAACAAAGTGTTCAAAGTGTACAAAATATGCACAATGCCAATGCACGTGAACTGCCAGCTAAGCGAGCCTTACCACGCGTGCTTCACTAGATACGTCGTCATCCACTCTCGACCCAGCATCTGTTAGCCCGCACTAAAAGATTCGGTGACTCGTTTCTTTGTCGTACCATCCAGTCGTGAAATGCTCTTCCAACGCATGTGTCCATCCTCCCCCAAGCGGGGCTTTAAAAGGCATTTCTGCAGGCCTTCAAGAACGTACGGCCAGCGCACGACCTCTTTCTGTCAGGTGGAGTGAGGTCATCCTGACGGGCAATATAAAATAATGGATTGATGTTTTTACTGGGACAACATATACAAACATAATGCGACTCTGCCACCGCGTCGGAAGAGTTGATTCTTACTGAGAAGACCCGGCGAGAAACTCAGTAGTTACTCTTTTAAACTTGCTGGTTTTGCAATGCAAGTAAGTAGAGTACAATTTGTTTGTTAAAAAAAATGCTTAAATTCTAAGTTACTCTTTAAGTTAAGTAATCAATACCAATCCTTAGACATTCCGTGATAATCATACGTTCATACCGTTTAAACATACATACCGGGTGATCATCAAAAGACTTACATAAACAATATGATGCCATTAAATAGTTATTGGAAGTTTTTTTTTACTGACTTTAATTTTAAGATCACCATTCCTAATCAGTCTAACAGTCAGTATCTTTTGTATGAAAACCTTGTAGGGTTGATAACGCAGCACTACATGCATGTCAACATTATAATCATGTGTGCGCTGCATTAAATACTCGTACATTGTATTTGAGCGTTCGGGAGTAATCCCGCGCACGCTGCCAATCTAATGAACGGAGTTTCACTGAAAATATAATATCTATTATTTGTCACCTCTCCATAAACCCTAAAATTCAAGTCGACTGAAAACAACATTTTTATTAACATACGAGTAGTTATTCTACATCACTCACTGAGTGTGCCATCGTTTTGTAACTCTTTTGATAATCACACGGTATAAAAGGTCTATTTTAGGGTAGGTACTCTATAAGAAGTGCACCTGAGCTGGCCAGTTCCCGAAGATGACACCTGTTCACAAGTTGACGAGTGATCCAGCCTGCGATATCGATAACTACTTTAAGATTTTTTTTATATTATAGGGCGTTTTCTCGATCACAATCTGTCCCAAGAAATATCTTTCCCCCACAAATATGACTGAACTTACCATTATCCTACGAGTACATCTTCGAAGAGGCTTGTTCTTTAAAAACCTCTATACTTTCGACACGTTCAGGTATACGGAAAGTTCCAAAATACCTCCATTACTGAGACAAATAAAAAAGTTTCTTCAGACTAAAACTCCTTGTGAAACACTCCGACAGGGACCGGCTTCTTTTGTTAAATATTAAAGGATATCCATGGGCTTATTCTAAAATATCAAGAGTTTTTGAATTCATTATTCAGCTGAGGACTACATTTTTTAGTGAAATATCAAAAACGGGTGTACCTATATTGCTAAATGTAAACTGATCATACTCTGCAAGGAAGAAAAACATTAAAATTTGTTAAAGGAACCTTGAAAATATTGTGCAAAATTTCGTTCACAGCAATTTGGTTCAACCCTGAAGTGAATGAACCCGATTATTGTAGATTTTAAATTACTGAGAACATAGACTTCTAAGAAGGGCGATAACTAGATAAACATTAACTGTAAAGAAAATATAATATACAAATTAGCGTTTGATCAATTCAACGTAGCAATGCTGTCTGTGTTTTTTTTAATTTCAAGTATTATCTTTATCTCTCAAACTAATAATTGTTGAAGATAGAAGCTGAACTTTGTACCTTCCACATCGCTGTCTATTCCAACTTTGTATCGTTTTTTAAATCACTGAGTTTTCCCAGAATAAGGCTTGCTTCTTTATGCACGACTTCTTTTGTGTGAAATCCTCTTTTCCGACTGAATGTCTCAAACGCTTTGTACTTAGGTACACCGAAGTTTTTCTCAGGCGACAGAGCGATACAATTTGATGAGCTACTCTCTGCATTTTTCATTCAAGGGTTTTGTAGGTACATTTTTGATTGTTTTGGTTTATAATTAACTATTATATTTCAAGTTTATAAGTAATTACAAACTTCTGGAACCGTGTTCTTTTTGTTTATACTCTTATGATTATTCTGTTTGACCAGACTCATGCTGTTTAGCAACAGCCTCTACATATAGGTAAAGTTTTTCGACAGTGTTACCGGTACTGTGGAAGCGATGTATTAACTATCAATATGAACCTTTTTTTCTTGTAACGAAGTTTAATTTAAGATATACGTCAGTTTCAAGACCGTGCTTGCCGGGGGCTGGCATTGAGGCGAATGGGCGAACTCCTATAATAAAAGTCGATATTTGCTTTTTTCACGTTACAAAACGTAAATCTTTTCAGTTGTCAGAGCACATCTCTGCCACCATCCTGTTCGATGAGACGGTATACCAGAAGACAGATGCTGGGGAATCATTTATTGAAGTCCTGAAGAGACAGAACATCATTCCTGGCATCAAAGTTGACAGGGACGTCGTGCCTCTGTTCCTTTCTGAAGATGAAGTCACTACTCAAGGTGAAAAGGATTTTATCAATATAAGCCAGATAGTTAAATTAACTACTTCATCAGTACATTAGAATGAATATTTCAGTAACCTAGCTAGCTATTTTTATCCTCGGTTAAATAATTTGGATAATCTTTGATAAGTTTGCAAACAAATGGTGTTCTGTCAAATAGTCTGTACGTCTCTCATGAGTTTTTGTCATATAAACTAAGATGCCTTCAGAAATGTGTATGCCATTTTGATTCTATTTATAATCACCAGGGGCGCTGTATCGGAATCCCATACAAAAATATCGAACTCGGACGCGGCTGCCATTGGTGTAAGCTCATGATAGACATACTGGAGGACTAAAAATAAGAAAGAAAGAAAGAAAAAAAAAAGTAAAAATATTTATTAATTTCATGGACATCACATTACAAAACATCACAAAGCCACAATTATCAAAACACAAAAAAAAAAAAAAGATTGATAAAAAATACCAACAAGCAGCGGTGTCACGCACGATGTTCAAAAAATAAATTGGACCGCGCTCAGCTAATGCCTGTGCCTGATAGGTCCAGACGCTGATTTTCAGCGGGCCCAGCGAGTGGGCGCACGGACAATTGCAAAAAAATTACACTTAGTTGGCTTAATTTGAAAATGATATCTGTTGCCAACTCTACTGATGAATAATCTGATATTGATATGCACTCATTTCTAGCACTATTTCATAATTTTCCAGGACTTGACGACTTAGCAGCACGTTGCGCAGAGTACAAGAAGCAAGGAGTTAGGTTCGCCAAATGGAGATGCCCTTTGAAGATTTCCACCCACACCCCCTCGGTGCAGGCCATCACTGACACCGCTCATATCCTGGCGAGGTATGCCTCCATCTGCCAGAGCCAAGGCCTGGTGCCTATTGTGGAACCTGATGTTCTGCTTGATGGTAAGGCTTTTTTCGGACTTAGTTATTATGATGATTTACTTCACACCGTCTTTTACGAAATCTTCTGATATCCAAAATCATAATTCAGGTAGTGTCAACGTTATAATTTACTTCAAAATTAGGTATCTTTGTTTCACCCATGCACATAACACAAGTGTGCCTTAGAAAACAAGAAAACGATGTACCGCTCGACCCAAAATCGCATTTTCTAAATGGCGGTTGTAAAAACCAGCCATGTCCATGACCTCTTTTTCCCAAAAAATATTTGAATAGGTACTCATAGGTACTTCCGTTTTCAATAAAACTATAAGTTTCCAAATCAATACGCAATACTAAAGTATTCATTCGAATATGGTTACCAAACTAATTGTTACCCTGAAACGTTCAATGATGTTCGGTCTGAATTACTTATTCAGTAGAGCCATCGATTGGTTACGTCATTATTAATGACTCGCTAATTAAATGTTCATTGATTTTGTGTCTATCCGACACCTGGGGTTTCACAAAGAGGTATTTTGTATAACTATTTCAGATGTTCTGGAAATTAGGAACTAAACGTAAATTTTCCACATAGAAGACGCCCAATCGGTAAATGTAAGGTTGTTTTCTTATCAAGAAAATCCCATTATTTTCAGGTGATCATGACATTGTGACAACCCAGAAAGTGACAGAGGTGGTATTGGCAGCAGTCTACAAAGCTCTTAATGACCACCATGTCTTCTTGGAAGGAACTCTCTTAAAACCTAACATGGTAAGTACCATGTATTATAGAGAAAGAATTTGAGAGTGGGATAAGATAAGTATGTAATGTAATGTCCCTTTTATTGAACCGAGAACAAGTCATATAAAAGCAAAGGTAGCAACAAACGAAAGGATGTTGCTGCCTTTGCTTTTAGATGACTTCCAAATTGCTATAGATACATTGAACAACTAGCGCTGTTGCAGCAGAAAGTGCTGAAAAGCATCAGCAACTATCCCGTTCAGGGTCAGTTGTGATTCAAAGCTCAGAACAACATAGGCAATATTATAGGTAAATTTGATGTTTTAGGTCACACCGGGTCAGGGCCAGAAGCTCAAGGCTTCTGACCAACAAATAGCGGGGGCTACTGTCACAGCGCTTCTACGAGGGGTCCCTGTGGCTGTTCCTGGTAAGTCATTATTTTAAAAGGTGTCAGTTCGTAGCAGACTTCACGCTGCAGCAGCAAGCGTGCCGTCGCGACACTACTGGTTTCTATGTATTTCTATTAGAGCCTCGTGTCACTGACTACGGATGGTATTTCAGAGAAATAGAAATCAGTATATTATCGTGACGAAACGTCGTCTGCTGCTGCTGCAGGAAGTCGGCTACGAAATCATACCTTAATTCACAAAGATTGGCAATTCTGAACTTTTAAAGTAGGTTCTTCTACATCTTGATGACTACCGTAACCACTATCATTTGGGTCTAAGATATGAGTGAATAGGTTTTTACTGGGCAGACATAATGCCAAGTGCTTCAATAATAAAAAAAATGTTATTGCTGTAGCCAGTATACCTACATACAAGTTGGCATTATTAGTATGAGCTAGCTACATGACTATTTACACTACTTTTATGATTTTGGACCACGGAAACTGGGTCATCCAATTAAGCCAGGATATACACGAGAAAAATAGCCTCCGGCCAACTTTAAAAACGTACGACGGTATTTCTTTTTCAAATACTAGCAGAAAAACTTTCAAGCCCGAAAACGTATTGATTAACATTATTTTTTGTAGTATTTCCCGTTCCTAACTCTTTTCAAATTTTCAGATATCCAAAGGTTGAATAGTACGAAAACTGGTTTTTCCAACATGTAAAAGGCATAATATCCATTTAGAAAGCTCTCAAACCTTATTTTAATCCCAAAAAGATTTAAAATGTAATGATTTTTTTAACAGTATTTTTTCAACTTTTAAACGCCTCCGTGTCATGAAGCCAGCCACCACCTTTAATTGTAACGAAGACTTGATTTTAGTGATGGATTATCACTTCTTCAATAGTAATATCACAAATAACACATGCGGCGCGGCGGCCAAGACAGGTAGTTTGCTTAGAACAAACCGCCATTTTGATCACGCACACAGGCAAAGCGAGTTTACAGACGATACCGGTGAGAATCGGTCACGCGGCGAGTCGCACTGTCTGAGTGTTTTTGTTTTTGTCGAACTTGGTAAAATTTTTCTCATGATGAATTTTGTTTTTGGCTGGTTCTGTCAAGTAGGTTCAACCTACTTATTTCATTTTAAAAGTTCAGAGCGACTATAGTAGTAACCTTAGGCGGTCAGGCAAGTTTAGATAATTATGCTGGGAAAAGGCGAGAGCGGTCTTTGTGTGAACTCTTTTTTTGTGTCAATATTGTAAAAATCATGAAGCACTATTAATAATTTTGTTTCAGGAATCGCTTTCCTCTCCGGTGGCCAGTCAGAATCAGATGCCACTTTGAACCTTAATGCCATCAACAAGGTGCAAGGTTACAAGCCCTGGACCCTCACTTTCAGCTACGGAAGAGCTCTTCAGGCATCGGTGTGGAAGATCTGGGCTGGGAAGGATGAGAACATTGCTAAAGCCCAGGAGGAACTGCTGAGAAGGGCCAAGGTTAGATTAAAGCAAATAGAGGAAAATATGGCACATCCTCAAAATTGTCAACTATAAACGGGGAGGATGCACAACTACATGCACGAACACTCACACCGCTGTGAATATTTTTATCGTGTGCGGTGTTGAAGGCCACAGACAAACCCATTTGTTTGACCACAGCGTAAGCGAGAGGCGTTCGTCAGAGTAAAGTCCTGGTGGATATTGCGACTGAGTGAAACTCGGCGACGACTGAGGCTTGATTTAAGTGATCTAAGCGCTAAAGGCATGTCACCTTTCTTCCATTTTGATTTAATCTAAGGGTTTGAAAGTATGTACACCCATAAACTTTCTTCACTGTCGGTTTCCGTACAGTGAAGGTATTTGTATCTAGACGGGCGTTTGCAGGAATCCATTTCTTAATATATGCTTTAAGTATTTCTTTTGAATAGTATTTTTCTTCTTTCAGGCAAACGGTCTTGCGTCCCTTGGGAAATACCAAGACAGTTCAGTGACATCTGCAGCTGGGGATAAGTCCAACTTCAAAGAAAATCACAAATATTAATAAAGGATATTATTTCTAACGATACTTATACTCAATTATTTTACTTGTTGACCTACTACATAACTCCTGTCAGATGGTTAACTTTCGGAGTCTTCCTATTCTATGATAGCTGTCTCTTGATTGCATAACACTATGACATACTCGTACACAGTACTATCGAATTATTGAAGATAAATAATGAAATACCTACTTATTTACAATACTAACCCATCTTATATTTTATTTGTTAATAACTGTCCGTCAGCGGCTTGGCGGGAGAAATATCTCGTAAAAATATTATATAAGTGAAATAATTTTAAAGATCGGTCCAGTTGTTTCAGAGCCTATCCAATCACAAACAAACAATGAACTCTATCTCGTAATATTAGTATAGATAGACTAATCTATTGTCTACTGCAAAACATATATTATTTAAAATATTCAATTGGGTATGGGAACTTTTTTTTTACATTTTTATAAATACCTTCCATTAAAAATAATGGAAGGTATTTATACTTAAAAAAGTTACTTTACTTAGTTTTTTTTTTTTTTTTTTTTTTTTATATTTATTTAACAAAAAGTTTACATAATATTCTTATAATAAAACATCACAAAAACCGTTGATCGGTTTGTACGGATGCTTTGAGCATCTTAGCGCGCGGCCTGTGCCTAAAAACTTAGTTAACAATATTTCAAAGTAAGTAGCAATAGCTTACTGTACCTAAAAAAACAAAAATTCATAGCCATTCACAATTTAAAACAATACGCAGCTAACTGCATATAATGCATAAAAACCACGGCGGCACACGTGTTTACTTGTTGTCGACAATCATCGCTCGCGACGCGCCAGGAAACCAGTTTGGGAAGTCAGGAAACCGGCGTAAACAAATTATAATGGTATGGTTTACCAATACAGGGTAAACCATACCATTATAATTGTAAGCTTTGAAGCTGTTCGAGAAAATATTTTTTGAAATTATGTTTATAGTTTTCAATATTAGTTTCTGATATTACTTTTGCTGGTATTTCGTTCATGAGTTTAGGTATTAGAAAGCGATGTGTACGTTGGCCATAGTAATTATTAACTCTAGGTATGTGTAGTTTAATTTGAGTAATTTTTCTAGTAATTATTTTGTGTTTGATTTTGATTTGTACCTGCTCATTTTGAAACTGTTCTATTAATACAAGCATTTTAAACTTTGCGTGAACGGGTAATATTTTACAATATTTAAATATTTCTAGCGAGTTGTTTTCTTTGCATATATTTTTTTTAATTTTATTTGGTATTATTATTTTTAATATTCTTAGCTGTAAGTTATAAATTTTATCTAAGTAGGTTTTAAAAGTTCTTCCGTAGCTAGTTAGTCCATACGATATAATAGACTCAGCTAGAGAGTTATACAAGTTTAATAGGATTCGAGGCGGCACTTTATACTTTAAGATGGCAAATTTAGCCAACATGGCTCTTAATTTGTCACAAATAAGATCGATGTGAAAGCTCCAGTTGAATCTGCTGTCTACAATAAGACCCAAATATTTATAGTGAGTGACCTGTTCTAGCTGATCACATTTACACAATGTATTTGCCAAAGGAGCATTATGCAGACATTCGTGGCTGTGTGATATTACCTTAAGAGGTCTCATCACGTTCAACAGGTAATTTGACCGGACGTGCATTATCTTAGTTTTGCTATTATTTATTACTAGCCCTGCATCATGCGCCCATTTACATAAGTTTGTAAAATCCTTCTGTATGATCAGTTCAGCTTTCGAGATGTCTGTATCCGCTGCTATTAGGCAGGTATCGTCAGCATATTGCAAGACAGAGCAGTTTTCCACGACATTTTCCATGTCATTTACGTATGCCAGTTAGTTTTAGTTACTTTTTAGTTACTTAAAAAAGTAACTGATTTGAATATTTCGTTGATCTAGCCGGTAGTTAATTTTTAAATATTGCGAACTCATGACGTCACAAATTCACTAAGTGTTCCCACATGTGTTTTTTCCTCGATTCGTGGTAAATAAATAATGAAGAGAAAACTACTGAGTTACAGCACTTACTGTTGAAACATAACTCGCCGTTCATTATGTAGCATCTCATGAGAATGTGAGAAGTAGAATTCAGATACAATTTATTTTGCCAAGTTCTGAAACCAAGCCCTACCTGAAAGGGTTGGGATTATAGCAAATGGCTATTTTAAGTCCTACCTACCCGTTTGGACAATGGGTGTAAATAAATATACGTATTAATAAAAATAACTTTGTGGAAAAATATTTTTCACTTGGGGGAATTTAAAATCTGCTATCTGACAACACCATTAATACCATGCAGTAGAATCACCTGGCTAAAAATCTCACTTAAGATACAGATCACGTCATTTAATTGGTTGATGGAAAGATTATCAACCAATCACGTGAAAGGACGGTTATACGACCCAATGTGTTTCAATTGTGAGATGTCAATTTGATTACTGTCAAGAGTCCTTTATGAACTTTAATGCACTCTTTTCGTACGTTGGCAAACTGGGGTCAAATGAATGACCCCAGATTGCTAACGTATTTAATTAAAATATCCTAGATCCTTTGCCTTTAAAAATGTTGAATATTTAAATAAGGTATAAAATAGAAATACCTCGAAATGGTTTTCGATTCAGGCCATATTTTTTAGTTGCTGTAGAAACATATTTTTAATACTATCTTTAGCCCGCGACTTCGTCCGTGTGGACCATTTTTTGTTCCGTTTGGGGTTTATTTGCAGCAATACAACCTACTTCTATATTTAAAAATAGCGAACTTGCCAATTAAATTAATTAAAAAATATAAATCAACCAACGTTTTTTACTTTCAAACCAGACAGCAGCAGCTGTGTAAAACGCTTGAACAAATTATAATTCTGACGCTGTGGAAAACGAAAAAAATGTTGGTAACTGAGCTAATTAATTTGGTGGGAAAAATAAATACATTTTTCATTTTCCTCGTACAAGCTAGGCAGTGAAAAATTAAGCTCTAAAATTTACTCGGAATATTAATAGCCCCAGGAGCTCGAGGTTCAACTCTGGTTCAAAAGTCACGAAGTTTCGTGACACTTTGGTAGGCATAAAAATAACTTTTTTTATCCAATTCAGGTTTCATATATTTTATAGAATAAAATAGGATGATTGAAGTCCCAAAAACCAACACCAATTTCAAACTCTGGCTCAATTAAATAAATCCATATCTGGGACGTTTTACACCAAGATCATCTGACCCTAACTAAGCAGAGCTTGTACTATGGGTGTCAGAGAATGATAAACGTACTTAAATATTTTTAAATACATATAAACTTTAATTAATAATAACACACTGGCACACAACAAACACAAATGTTCGTCACATAAATGTTTGTCATGGGTGAGGATCGAACCCACTACCTCCGGCGCTAAAGGCAGGATCGCTACCATTGCACCAACATGTCAGTCGAATCAGGCCAGTCAATTCTTGACGTACCTAGCTATAGCACCCATTATATTAAATACATTTGATTTATTTCTCTTGTCTTTTTTCCTAACCCTTCAATCTACGAAAGAGTGTTCTTTCTAGTACAAAACCCATTGTACTAAAAAGGGGCCAACTCAATTTTTATAACACGTAAACATTCGCGGTACTACGTCTTCGCACGAACTGGAGTAGACCCCCTGCCTTCGAGCGGTGACCAGCCAGATGATTTAATGTGCTTGCGTTATGAATCTTAATTAATTAAATTAAATATTGTTGACGCTGCAGAAATTTCCAGACCCAGCAAAGTCACATTGCAAATTATTTTAGGAAAGTTCCACGATTTGCAGACTGCTGAATCTATTTGGATTTTCAGAATGGATATTTATTTTTCAATAGTTTATTTTTACTGTTACGGACTGATCAATACTGCGTCCCGTATCTTGAGTAAGGAATGAGGTCACCTTTTTCACATTTTACCGGCTATTTGCTGGTAAAATGTGAAAAAAGGTGTTTTTCTTCTGCCACTTAGACCTACCCAACTTTTGCCATCTTTTGTGTCCCAAACTAGACTGTCTGTGTTGGCTAGATGGGCATTATCAACTTTTATAGCAATTAAAAACCTAGCAAATATCATCATCATCATCATCATCCGTGCGGTCTATCCCAGTTGTGAACTCACACTGGTGTGTGGGGTCCCAGGGCCCGCATTAGTAAAGTAGAAAATATGAACAGTTGTATTTAAATTATTACGTATTCTCTTACGTGGCCGGTGGCCGCCCGCCACAGGCCGCTAGCACAAATTATGCACGCAGCGCCGTGCCTCTGACTAGTCCGCTTAGAACAAACCCGCCATTTTGATCACGCACACAGACACGGTGAGTTTACAGGCGATACCGGTGAGCATCAGTGTCGCGGCCAGTCGCACTGTCACGAGTGTGTTTGTTTTTGTCGAACTTGGTGCAATTTTTCACATGATTACATCCCAATCAGAAATTTACGCCTACTTTTGCAATCAATCGTTATTCAGCTTGTTGTGCACTGGCCTGATTTTACTGATGAGGACCATTGATATTCTGTATAGGTTTTTAATTGTCGACACGATTGGCGTAGTGCGCTGTAGCACGGTTTCTCACCTCGATTTCCGTAGTGTGGTCTGATTCCCTGTCGGGTCAATTCAGGAAACGATCTTTTCTGAATTGACTCGGGTCTGGGTGTGCCAGGAGACGCCCCTGGCTTATTTCCTTGTGTGGTACTTCGTAACACAGGATATTATTCCCTACTTCGAGACCATTACAGGACGTGTGTTGTCTGGCGCATATTTATATTTATTTATCTATTTTATTTTAATTTGTTATTGTTGAATAATGAAGCTTTAGTTATCTTCTATGACCGTGATATTCTGTGCAGTAACTGATTCAATTGAAAGTAGAGAGAGATTTAGATAGTGAGGGACTGCGCCATACCTAAGCAATAGAGATAGTTTCATTAGGTTAGAGGGCCTAGATTACAATAAACAGCTAAGTTCACAATATTATTTAGTAACTGTACAAGACTGATTGATAAATATATCTTGATTTTGTTGAACTTTCATGAATTGAGGTACAAGTTACGTCAGTGTTAACAAAAACATAACTGCCAATAGAATATACCTACATTTTGGAAAAGGGTTGAAGCTGGTCCAAATATTAGTATAATATTCGAGGGAAGCTAACTTTCATAGCATAAAGACGTTGCCCAAAATGTTCCGCCCAACTAAGATGCCCAAGTCGGAACGCCCAACTTTTAGATATGAACCCAGTGCATGCAGGGCGGACGAACTTACTCAGAGAAATACTTGGGAAGATATTTCATTAATTGCATTTCATTTGGAAAATTTAGGAATAGAATAAATATACTTACGTAGGATATTTTTGGTTTTCTTTAATACCTTTTTTAGAAAAAATCTGCCTAATCCTTAGTGACATCGGTAGCTCAATCGAAAGAGCAGCCGCCAGGGCCCAGATTCTGCTATTTAAATGCCAATGGAATTGCAATTAAATGGCGTGATTTTGACAGTTTTAGTATGGACGTTAAAATCATGCAATTCCATTACGATTCCATTGGTTTATAAATAGCATTGTCGGGCTCCTGGATTGCTGGATTTTGGATGGCGCGGTCGGTATCGAGTCATTAGGATTTTTCATGTTTCTATCTTTACTCGTAGATGGAAAATAGAGCATTGTTTTATTGCAATAACTCAAAATTCACTTAAAAATTTGCTTATTACTAAATAGTTATTTAGTTTGCTAGTTAACAAGCACCGGGAATTAGATTGAGCACCTCGCTGTCCGCCATTGCATACGGTTGTCGGCTACTAATGAAATCAGAGTGATATAGCACTCGGGTACGTTGTGAAAAACATGTTTTGGGGATTTATTGCCTAGTACTAACTAGCATCGTGCCCGCCCGCGGCTTCACCTGCGTGGTCAACACGATTTTGGCTGTTCCGTTTGCTCACCGTTAAAATAAATAAATATCTGGGACACTTACACCAAGATAATCTGACCCCAAACTAAGCAAAGCTTGACTATGGGTGTCAGATACGTATAAACATACTTAAATATTTATAAATACATACTTAAATAGATAACAACACCCAGACACACAACAAACACAAATGTTCGTCACATGAATGTTTGTAATGGGTGGGGATCGACCCCACTACCACCGGTGCCAAAGCAGGATCGCCGCCATTGCACTAACAGGCCAGTCACACCGTTCTACCGTTAAAATATAACCTCTATTAATCGCTTCTTCCTATTTTTAACGGTGTTTGAACTGTAAGGGTGCATGATAGGAGCCCCCACGCGGCGCACCCTGCAGACAGCTTAACCGGTGACGCGGACGCTGGGTCTTGGCTGGCCAATTTAATCACAACAATGGCATATTGAACATATAGAAAGTTCCTCGCTGTACCGTAGCTTTATATTTAAAAAGGGTTTGAATTTGGCCTCAGTCTCGCCTAGTCAGCGATTAGTAGTAGTGGTAAGCGATGACGAGGCTGATGATGGTACACGCTTACCCAGAAAATGCCTATTAACTCTGGCCTTGAAGATACCAAGGTTGTAAGTATACGGAAACACAGACGCAGGGAGAGCGTTTCACTCCCTAGCGGTGCGGATCAGAAAAGACGCAGCAAACCGTTGAGTGCGGATTGTTGGTTTTAAAGACTTGACGACACGATTGGCGTAGTGCGCTTTAACACGGTTTCTCGCCTTCAATTCCGTATTGCCCGGGTTCGATCCCTGGTCAGGTCAATTCAGGAAATGATCTTTTCTAAAATGGCCTGGGTCTGGGTGTGCTGGGAGACGCCCCTGGCTTAATTCCTTGTCTGGTACGTCGTAACACAGGGATATTTATCCCTACTTCGAGACCATGACAAGTGGTGTTGTCTGGCGCAAATTTATTTATTTGAAGTCGGTCTAGTAGTTTTTGAGTAGGTAATATCCATTAAAAACAAACTTCATTCATAATATTAGTGCAGAGGAACTCTCATGACAGAAGTGCTTCTGTCATCTTGGATACTATTTAAGTAGTTCCATTTCTATTTAGTAGAGACGCTGTGCTATTATGCAAACATTTTACCACAGACGAGGAGTTTTTAAAGGATTGCAGTTAAGTGTGTGAATTAGAAAGACAGTTTTAGTACCAGTTTGTAGAGCTTGTCTAACTAGAAATGACGCGCTCTCTACTTTTTTATTGCGTCTATATTATTGAAAAAATATATACACACATCAAAAGTGTCTAGGGATCAACATATATTTTTGCAATAACTTTTCTCCTGATTGATATTAATTAAAATTTTCTTTAAGGATTCATCAAATAAAGTGTTTTCGTTTGTCTACAGTAACGATAAACCAAGTCACCTTTGCATTAATAAAGAAATTTGCCTTTTTCCTAATAAAGGGATTTTTGACATTTGAACCACTAACATTAAAGTTCCAAAAAAAGACTGAAATAACAGTTTTCTTTAAAATTTTATTGGGTAACTTAAACAATTAATAATCCGTGTTTCTACCGCGAACACTAACAACACAAGAACATCGGTTTGGCATACTCAAAATGAGTTCATCCAAATCACGCTGTGGAATGGCCGCCCATGTTCGTTGCAACAACAAAAAAAGGTCTTCTTGCGACTGGATACCCTCCATATTCGGCAGAGCTCTTCTCTGTAGCATATCCCATGCATGCTCAATCGGGTTCAAGTCTGGCGACTGAGCAGGCCAGGGCAGGACTTTGATGTTAGCTGCGGCGAGAGTCTGTCTTACAACTCTTGCGGTGTGCGGTCGTGCATTATCATGCATTAACTGAAATAAGGGACCGATTTGCACTTGTAGAGGAACGATGACGTCTGATACAATCGTCTCAGCATAAATTTGAGCGTTGAGGTTGCCTCTGATCCAAATCAACTCAGTTCTTCCGCCGATCCAAATACCCGCCCATACCATGATGGTTCCACCATTATAAGGATGGACTTCCTGGCAGGATTTTAATCGCTATTGGCGTCCAGGGGTTCATCAGTGTCGTATACGTCTTATATCCGGTCTCATACCAAAACGAGACTCATCAGAAAAGCACACGAAACGCCATTGTTCTTCTGCCCAATTTCTGTGTTCAAGAGCCCATTGATATTGAATCCTACGATTGTGGATTGCTATAGGTGGTACCCTTAGCGGTCTTCGGGAATGAAGGTTCACTTCATGCAAGCGGTTTCTGACTGTTTGGTCGCTAATTAAGTTCCCTGAAGAGTGATTAAGCCTCACGGCTAACATCATGGCGGTTATTGTTGGAGCTCTTCGAGTTGTGATTTGAATGTATCGGTCTTGTCTCCGTGTGGTGCAGCGATACCGTCCTCCATGGCGCTCAGCCACGGTACCAGTGCTTCGGTAACGTGTCCAAAGTCGACTGATAACACTCTGACTTGTATTCAGAGCTAAAGCCACAGTACGTTGCCGGGAACCAGCTTCTATCATTCCCACGGCTCTGAGCATTTCTTCCCTGCTTAAATGACGTCGCCACTCCATAATAACGTTGGTTTTAATCAGTAGTAGGGAAACAGTAGCACTAATAATGTCTTCAATGCGTTGTATGTTTTTATAGGGAAAATATTGACAGCTGATTTTCATCTTTTACTCGAATTTGATTGACAGTTTCTGTTTCAAATTATGAAATGCACCAAAAAGGATCCATATAAATTTATAAAATCATAAATTTATTACAAAGCCACATCTCAATCTCAAGAAATCCACATAAAAATGCTTGATCCCTAGACACTTTTGATGTGTGTATTATGAAGCTAATACCTATCCATTGTAGCGGTGACTTGATTTTAATGATTAAGGCAAAGGCCCAGCAGTGGGCTAGTATATAACACGCACCCCTAATTTTGCCTGGCGAAGCCAGCGCCCTCACAATGTTCCTTATTATTGTTAATCTGTGGTCAAGTAGTGGACAACACTGTAGAAGACTTCCGCATCCGTCTGCTGAGTAGAAGTTGTTCCTACTACAAGTTTATGTCTGACCTGTGGCAATTCTTTTGTAACTTGCAAAGTAATGTGTGTAAATGTTTAATTAACGGTTTTCTAAAGTTAAATAGCGCGTTATTTCATCCTCGAGCACGACACGCTATACTGTTACCATTACTTTGCTTTACTTCATGTGTGCGTGAATGCGGTGGAGGGGCGCATCATTTCAGATAAGACGAGCTGGTAAAGTATTTGTTTGCCAAGATAACCAATTTAATTTGGAGTCAAAACAACTATAGTGCCTTAAAGCTAGAGTGAGCCACAGCTGAAGTCTATACTAATTTTATAAACTTGAAGAGTTTATTTTTTTGTTTGAACGCGCTAACCTCAGGAACTACTGGTCCGATTTGAAGAATTATTTCAGTGTTAGATAGCCCATTTATCGAGGAAGGCTATAGACTATATATTATCATTCCACGTGGACGAAGTCGAGGGCAAGAGCTAGTTCTTTATTAAACATAATTAACGGACCTGTTTAACCAGTGAACAATTTATTTTCACGTAACTAACAATTTACACACCAAATGTAATTATTCAGAACGGCCCAGCGGTTGGCCTTAGCGGGTGTGGTCCTCCCTGTAATAAATCCGTTGTCCCACTGATTTAAGACTTGGTCGTAATAGTACGCTGTATATGTTTCGCAGGCAAATGGTATTGTACAAACTGAGTACGTAACTTTGTGTGGTTAAAAAAAAACAACCTTCGGTCTAAGTGAATTTTTATTTTAGCATTTTATTAATGCACCATTTTTCTTCACAAATTTAGAAATTCAACCTGATCTTAGGGACTCGAGCGGGATTCGAACTCGCGACCTTCTACTGGCGGGGTGGCTGCTCTTCCAACTGAGCTTTCGAGGCCGTTAACAGACCATGAGCCTTATCAAGATCTCTGAAAGCTTCCTCGCATTTGTCTCTGAATTGACCGTCCTGACATTTTGGTATTACGAAGATGATCTCTTATTTTATAATAGAATTGTTTCATTTACCTAGCTTCGCGATTCTATTGGCTCTTAACAAACACGTTCCTCGCAACGCATCCTCGCACATCTCTGTTGGAAACGCACCCTGGAACTTTTCAGTTGCAGAAGTAGCTCAAAAAAGTGACATCGTAAATACCGATACAAAGTGAGCATCTGAACTGTAAACGGTCATGCTGCGATGGTGGCAAAATATTATAAAACGGCCCGGTGAATTTGCCTATAGTATTTTACGTTGTAAGCCAACGTTGAGTAAAAGTAAAGTTAAGTAAAAAATCATTTATTCACTTAAGCTTTTACAAAGAAGCACTTACAAAATGTCAAAATTCACAAAAAAAATATATAAACGATAATAGACGTAAATAAAATAATACAATAATAGTAGATATTCTAAATAAACATAATGCGAATCTACCACCGGTTCGGAAGTTGCTTCTTATCGAGAAGACTCCGGCAAGAAACTCGATAGTTACTCTTTGTTTTGTTTTACAACAAATAAATTCAGAGTACAGTCAAAAGAACAATAAAAATACATTATTTGAGCAGAGGAGCAGATTATTCCTACTATGACCACAAATTCTTGTTGTTCAAGTAATCCTCCACATTATAATAACCTTGTTTTATCAACTTTGTTTTAATTGTAGACTTGAACTTGTGAAGAGGTAGATCAACAAGACTTTGAGGTATTTTGTTAAAGTACTTTACAGACTGACCCACAAAAGAATTTCCTACCTTATGTAGCCTAAGAATTGGAGTAATAAGTTTGTTTTTATGTCTAGTATTGTGTGTATGAGTATCACTGTTTTTTTTGAACTTAAGCAAGTTTTTGCGCACATACATTATGTTGCTTTATCAATGTTATAAGGCAAGCGCCTTTAAACAACTGAAAGAAATATTACACTAAAGCCTTACACAAAATACTGCTGAAAGTACCTACCACAGTTCAACAACAAAAGAATTCATTAGGCTACACTCTAAATATAGTGCATCAAAAGCTCATGACCGTAGCAAAGCAAACGTCTCAAACAGCTCCGGGACCAGAAAATGTTTATTTGAAATGAAAGCTAGCTATTTCCTTTGACTAGGCTAGAGAAAAGGCCGAGTTCATATACGAGCTTATAAGCAACTGCTCATAACTGGGAATGTGGACTTTTATTAGCTTTTATTATAAGGCTTTTGCGCGACTGAGGTTGTAATGAAATCTTGTTAAGACGGGTATCATGGGCTATTGGATGATATCCAATACACTCCTTTACAGATGTTGGACACTACTATGTTGGAGACTGGTGGTATTAGATAAACGTCAAGCGAATTTTAAGTTTCTGTTTAAGTACCATGAGTTTCTGTCATGTAAACTACGATAGTGACCTTCAGAAAGTGTGCCATTTTCCGTTACATTTTTAATCACATTCAACGAAGAAATTTTAAAAAAATCGTAAATAAAATATACCTAATTCTTGGAACTTGGAACATTCGTGGTCGACAACGCGCGAGTGATACCCCTGGTGTTGCACGAGCCCATAGGCTGCGGTAACCGCTTACCATCAGGCGGTCCGCATGCTTGATTATCAACGACGTGGTATAAAGAAAAAGAACATACGAGTACATACATGGGGTAATTCGGGTAGCCCTAGCCATCTACTACCGCTGGGCTACCGCTTGACACTACTTTTTGGGAGACCCTGTATACAGTGGCTACATTTTATTGTTCAAATAAAAGAACCTACATGGTTAAAGAGTCACCTAGCTGCCCAAGGCAACATGGACCCCTAAGTAAAGAGCGAAACCCTTCTAAATCTCAAACAGCTATCAAAACACAACGCAGTATTTTTGCAATCACCAAGATTTAACAGTAAAGCTCCAATTGATGGCTTTTTTATTAGAATTGATGACATTTTAGCTCATGGTTGATGTTTATATTAACCAATAAAATTAAAATAAACGGAATAACAACACACCAATTGCTCGTCTTGAAATTAAGATATATCCTTGTGTACCTAACAAGCAAAGTTCGTTCCTAAATGACCCGACCAGTAACAGAACCCGGGACACGCAATTCAAGGGGCGCCTAGCATTTAAATGCCACAATAAAACGGTGATAAGCAACGCAGAATCACCGAAATGAGGACGTGACTTCATTTCCAAGATTTCCTCCGAGTAACCATCATGATAAGCGATAAAACGTATAAAAAGTTAACGTCTTACGAAGATCACAAGACGACACGATTGGCGTAGTGCGCTGTGGCACGGTTTCTCGCCACGATTTCCGTAGTGTCCCGTGTTCGATTCCGGTCGGGTCAATTCAGGAAGCGATCTTTTCTGAAGTCTGGGTGTGCTGGCAGACGCCACTGGCTAAATTCCTTGCCAGGTACCTCGTAATACAGGGATATTAATCCCTACTTCGAGACCATGACAAGTAGATAGTGTGTTGTCTGGCGCATTTTTTTTTTGTATATTTATATTTATCATAATAAAAAGACATCACCATCTATCATTAGCGTCTCAAAGCAGCCTTCGTCATATGCTAGTCTCCGATTCTCCGATTTTTTTGTCTGGCCGATCTTGCTTTTTGAAGTGAAAAACTGCACCAAGTTGCAAAACAAAAACACTGGACAGTACGACTGGCCGAGAAACCGATTCTCACCGGTATCGCTTGTGAAGTCACTGTGTCTGTGTGCGTGATCAAAATGGCGGTTTGTTCTAAGCGGACTAACTGTCCGGGGCGCCGCACCACATGCGTAATTTGTGGTACAGTGCCTCTAGTGAACAGTGATGTCACTGAAAATGACATATTTGCTTCAGTAAACGATAATAGCTCACTTGACGTAAACTCATGGTATAGGGGTACTGTTGTTTTCAATAATAGCTAACAGAGCTTCAAAGTGCCTTGTAACTTTGAGACGTATTATGGCCAACGTCCAACTTCGCAAGAGCAGTTTTATTAAAGATTAAAGTTTCTTACGGAATACTGGATCGTTTCAAACTCCTTTTCGCAGAAATTCTGTATTTGAATGATTTATGGCTGAAAACTGGAGTTACTGGGAAAAGTAGGTTTACGATTTTCCGTTTAGAAATAAGCTGGAAGGTGCTGGCATTTGCAAATAACTTTCGTAAGCTTATGTTTGTTAGTGGATTTTGGACTACAAATTAATAAATCAGGCACCCTACAAAGATTGTGGTCCGGGTCTATCGTGCGCCTGCAAAAATAAGTTTAGGAGGAAACCACTTATTGGCATTCCTTATGCCAATTGTTTTCATAACCCCACCATTATATTTTTGAGGATTTCTTAAATGATAAGAATTTGTGGTCATCTTAGGTATAATCTGCTCCTCTGCACACTCTTTTGTTATGACTTTACTCTGTCAATACAATTTTTGTGTTATTTCATACAAAATTCTAGTGAACTTCATCGAGCAAGGCTCCTAGCAGTCTCTTCACCGGAGTCTGGCCACTGGCTAAAATCTATCCCTTGTAGAAACCTTGGCACACTATTAGAAAACGAGACATTTCGGGTAAGCGTGGGCCTGCGCCTTGGTTCCCCCGTCTGTGAACTGCATTCCTGTGTTTGTGGCAAGGAGATGGACAGGTTTGGCCTTCATGGTCTCTGCTGCCCCCAAAGTGCTGGACGTCTCGCCCGCCATGCCTGTCTGAACGACATCATCAAGAGGGCTCTTGCCACCATCAGTGTGCCATCCACGCTGGAACCACGTGGTTTGGTACGTGATGATGGCAAGAGACCTGATGGTATGACACTGATTCCCTGGGAGCGTGGACGAGCGCTAGTGTGGGATGCCACTTGTGTCGACACTCTGGCCCCGTCTCATCTCAGGGGGTCAGTTTCGAGAGCCGGGGCGGCAGCGGAGGCAGCGGAGCTATCCAAGCTGCATAAATACGATTCGATTTCAGCTGATTACGTGTTTACGCCGCTTGGATTTGAAACTTTTGGGCCCTGGGGACCACATACGAAAGCTTTTTTAAAAAAAAATAACCCTCTACTGATCTTAGCAGCAAGATACCGAAGAGCTGGCTCTTTCCTCGCTCAACGGCTAAGCATAGCCGTTCAGCGTGGAAATGCTGCCTCTATCCTTGCTGCCATGCCACACTCACAGGATTTCTTCAACGATTGACGGTGTTTTTAATTTCTTTTATTTATATAAATAGATATTTATTTTGTTTTTTAGTTAGATTAATTTTAGGTTAAGATTTCTATATTGTATCTATTAATAATATTTAAATTTGTGTAAAAGATGAAAGTGGTGCTGTTTCGTTATTAAATTTGATAACTTATAAATTTTTGTGTTAAAAAACGAGATTGAAAAGAGTAACCATCGAGTTTCTTGCCGAATTCTTCTCGATCGGAAACAACCTCCGAACCGGTGGTAGAGTCACATTATGTTTAATTATGATACTTACTATCATAGTATTATTTTATGTAAGTTTATTTTAGTAAGTATATTTTTGCTATAATTTTTTTTTTGTAACTATATGACTTGTCATAAGTACTTTTTATAAGTCTATATGAATAAAGATATTTTTTACTTTTTTTTACATGATGGTGACCATGGTAGATCCAGAGTGTGACTGTGTGGTTCCTTAGATCCTATTTATCGGTTGTGAGGGAGTGCAACCATAGGCTTAGGTTGAAGACTAATCTTTGTGGTACGCCTGATGGCTACCGATGTTTCATAAAACAGTCAGAGTGCCTGGCCGCCAGTTTAGAAGCGCAGTGCTCTCCCAGCACTCTACCAGTAGACCCAGTTCATCTCTCTGAAGTGGACAATGTAGTCGAACGCAGAGCTGCCCTACCTCCCTCCGATCCGCCTCTGGAAAGAGTCACGGTCGAGGAGGTACAATCGATTATTAAGAATCTCCATCCCCGAAAGGCCCCTGGCCCCGACGGGATATCAAATAGAGTTCTTAAGAATTTTTCAACCCACCTTCTATTATTACTCACCGCGATATTCAACGCGGCTATGAGAAATAATATATTCCCACAAGCGTGGAAAGAGGCCACTGTTATAGGTATTCCCAAGCCTGGCAAGCCTAAATCCGATCCCACCAGTTATCGCCCCATAAGCCTTCTCAATTCAATTGGGAAAATCTATGAGCGATTAATTCTCAAACGGCTTAAAGACTATGTTGAGTCTAAAAGCCTAATTCCTAACGAGCAGTTTGGTTTTAGAGCTAAACACTCGTGTGTCCAACAGGTGCATCGCATAGTCGAGCACGTAATGACCGGTTTCGTTAGGCGTCGTCCCCATCGAACCGGCGCTCTCTTTTTCGATGTGGCGAAAGCTTTCGATAAAGTTTGGCACAATGGCTTGCTATACAAGCTATACGAACTAGGAGTACCTGATAGGCTCGTGCTCATCTTACGAGACTATCTCTCCAATCGCAGCTTTCGCTACAAGGTGGAAGGGACCCTGTCCCCCCCCCACCCCCTCTCCGCAGGAGTCCCTCAAGGCTCCGTCCTCTCCCCCCTATTATTCTCGCTGTACACCAGCGATATCCCTGACTTCAAGGCTACACGGCTAAGGCCTAAGCCCCAAGTCGCCCTATTTGCAGACGATACAGCAGTGTACTGTACGTCTCGCTCGACCAAACCCATCCTAAGGTCTCTCCAAAAAGCTGCCGACGCCCTCGGGCACTGGTTCAGTAAATGGAGAATAGAAGTCAACCCGGCCAAGAGCGCCGCCATTATTTTCAAGAATCGCGCTAAGCGCAATTCTTACCGTCACATTCCACCGATTACTATGTTCGGACGATCCATTCCTTTCGAAAGGAAAGTCCGTTACCTAGGGGTCCACCTTGATTGCGGTCTGACCTTCAAAGACCACGTCAAAGTAGTACGCGACCGCGCAGCCTTCGTGCTGGGTCGCCTCTACTTTCTTATAAACAAGCGCAGTAAACTGTCCCTTAGACATAAGGTGAGACTTTACTTGGCTTGCATCAGACCCATTATGACATACGCAAGCCCTGTGTTTGCACATTCCGCTAAAACCCATATCCATAGGTTACAAGTGATTCAGAATAGGTTCATGCGTAAAGCGACGGGAGCCCCGTGGTATTTACGTAATGAAAATCTTCATATTGACTTAGGACTGCCGACTATATCGCAGTACCTTAAGCAATTGTCAACCCAATTTTTTGTATCTGCTCAGACCCACCCCAACCCCTTAGTAGTCGAGGCGGCAAGATATTTGCCAGACACAAATAGTGTCTCAGGGGGACGGCGTCGTCCGCGGGACGTTTTATACGACCCGGACGACCCTATTACCCTGGCCATCGCCAATCACCATAGACTGACCGCGCATTCCACACATATACAACCGAGTTTCCGTCCGCGCCGGCGCGGGCCCGCGTCGCGCTTTCCTTTGAATTCCTTTTCTAGATACCGGCACGTGCCGGGTAGATTCTCTCCCCAAAATGTCAGATTAGACTCAAGTAACGCTCTGAGTCGAGGTTCTACCCCACAAGGGGGCCCTTAGAGTGATACTTTAAATATTAGGGTTGAGAGCCTTCTGCGCTCACCCTACAGACCGGTGAAGCTGCTAAGGCCGTCGAGGCCAAGCAGCGGCGTCCATACAAAAAAAAAAAAAAAAAAATGTTTCATAAAACACACGTGATTTATAAACCTATTTTCAGTCAATGTCAATTATTTGGATAACCCTGAGTGCATGAGTGTCTTAAGGTGCTGGTTCCATCTCTGAGCTGTTACTTAGAACCATATTTTTCAATTGGTAGTCAGTCTTTAGTCTTGTTCGGGTTATTTTTATAAAAGCTCTCAACTTCATTCAACTAACTTTTAATTGACCCTTCAAACTTAAGAGCCCATTTATGAACACTCCCGGGAGTTAAGTGTTACTGAAATACACGGGCAAATTGTAAACTTTACGAATACTTACATTGAAATTTAATGAAGTTTCAACGCCAGGTGTTGCCTTTGAAAGGTTAACATTTTATTCATGAGATGGTAGAGGAGGGTTGCCGGTATAAAGAGGACAAAATAGTTCAAATTACGTAACATATTGTTTTCTCTAAAGAGCACTATGTAAGTTAAGTATCTGTGAGCTTGTGAAATAAGTTAGCTCGGCCTTACTAACTATGTATGGAACTATTGAACTGGAGTAGGTATCAGGATATTTACTATACCAATTCAATAGTTCTAAAATTTTAACGTTTTGAATTGATTTCAAAAAACAAATTTAAAAAACAAAAAAACTTTTACACCAAATAAACCCAAAGAGTGAGTTTCCTCAATTCGAAATCACTTGGGCTAATCACTAACTTCGATCAGAGAAAAATCGCAATTTTGAAAGCGATTGTTGCTATTTGACGTCGAATACTGCATTGTCATTAGCTGACAAGCTGCAAAAATGCAAGCGAATAGCAAACGTTTCGATTTTTTTCCATCAGAGATGAGTTAAGATGCGTTGCGAGGGATATGTTTGTAAAGAACCAATAGAATCGCTTCATTTACCTAGCTTCGGGATTCTGTTGATTCTTTACAAACACAATCTCCGCAACGCACCTTTTTTTTTTTTTTTATATTGCTCGTCAAGATGACCTCACTCCACCTGATGGAAAGCGGTCGTGAGGTCCAGATATGAGGCTGACAAGCCAAGTCATTCAAACGAATCAGTGGGCTGGCCATCCTCACCTTGAAGGCCTGCAGAAATGCCTTTTCACGCCCCGCTTGAAGAACCCGGGACTGTAAGAGGAAGGAAACACATGTGCTGGAAGAGCGTTCCACGTCTGGATGGTACGACAAAGAAACGGAATAACTCGTCAGAGCATTCCCCATTGTAGAAGCGATAGAGAACACTTAGCCTGGCAATGTCTCTACGCAATTGGAGAGGCTCAAGGGTCAAAGTTGCCTCTGGGTTTCCAATAATACGGATAGCACGCCGCTGCAACCTGTCAAGAGCTTCGAGTAGGTACTTAGCGGAACCGTCCCAGAGATGAGAGCAGTATTCCACACACGAGCGAACTTGTGTCTTATACAAGAGACAGAGCTGCTCAGGCGTGAAGAATCGTCTCACTCTGTTCAGGACTCCGAGTTTACGGGATGCAGTTCTAATGACGCTCTCAATGTAGTCCCGCTGGTTTAGGTTGCTACGAACATCCATGCCAAGGATGTTTAGGCTATCCTTAATCGGTAGTGGGGTGCTCTGAAGAGTGGGATGGGAAAGGAAAGGCGACGCCTTTGCTGTGAATGCACACACCTGCGTTTTCTTGGCATTGAACTCGACAAGATTGCATGCACCCCATTCTGAAATGCGGTCCAACACTCCGTCAAGCTCAACAACAAGACTTCGCCTCTTCTCCTCGATGTCAGTCTGCTTTGCCCCAGGGCGCTCGAAATATCGCGCGTGGACCGTGCTATCATCCGCATAGCAATGAATATTACCAAGAGATAACATGTCATTGATATGCAGAAGAAACAACGTCGGCGACAAGACGGAGCCCTGCGGCACTCCGGCATTAATCTGGAGAAAGCGTGATTTTTGACCATCGCAAAGGACACGAATTCTACGTCCCTCCAGAAATCCGGCGACCCAGTCGCATAGGCGATGTGGCAGACCATATGCCGGAAGCTTGGAAAGAAGCGAACGATGCCATACACGGTCGAAAGCTTTGGCAATGTCAAGGCTGACGGCCAAAGATTCCCCATGCTTGTCCATAGCCTCCCCCCAGATGTGTGTTACGTACGCTAGAAGATCACCCGTAGACCGTTTTGGTCGGAAGCCGTACTGACGGTCGTGAATGAGAGAGTGATCCTCTAGGTAGCGGATGAGCTGCGTACCTTTACCTTTGCACATCTCTGATCGAAACGCACCCTTACCCTCTTATTCATACAACATTTCTATTGTAAAAACAGTCTAATTAGACAGTTTTATTTTTTAAGATAAAGGGGTAAGGTTCCGGCTGTTAGTTACCTACTCTGTAACCCAATTTGCATATTTGGCCAACGAACTTCTAGCTTGGTTTGTTAATTTGTCCCACTCACTAATTGCTCTAAGGGCACTCGTTACTTAGGCTTACCAATTAACACTGATTAGCCGAATTAGACAACTAAGTGTATTCCATGTACGGATTACATTGACACAAATTGGATCCTAATAGGATTACCTAAGAGCCTTATCCTTAAGACGATGTTCATTTGAAATTATCTTATTTTTGATTCTTATCGACACAACTACAAAAATCAGTCTGTGCTCTAGGAACCACTGCAATTCATACCACTCCCGTTACATAGTAAACAGTACGTTGTTTTAGAGAAAACCAGCTCTCCGCCCCGGCTTCACCCGCGTGAACTCCATTATTATGGCCAAATAACATAAAATCTATTTAAATTGTAGCCCATGTGTTATTCTGATGTATAAACTGTATTACTGTAAAGTTTAATCCAAATCCGTTTAGTAGTTTTTGCGTGAATGAGTAACAAACATACTCGTACATACATCTGACTTCGTGTTTTTTTGTTTTTTGTTGTTTACGTTGCTTTTACATATGTTTCTCTCCTAATCTAGTTCGTTACACAAGGAAACTGGTGCTAGGTAATCTAAAATAATATATGAATGTATACATAAATGTATTTATTTATTTACTTTTATATTAGCATAATATTCAAATGTAGGTAATTACCTTTTTTTTTCTATAGCTTTTGCGTAGCTTAACTCGTCCTCTGTTTTAAATCTCTCTGCTGAAGGTTGTCTGGAAAAGATCGCTCTGTAGCGATAAGACCGCCTTAATTGTACTTTAATATTTACTTTTTTGTTTTTACGTGCTGTAAGTATTTGTTTGTGCAATAAAGATTATTTATCTTATCATAGACATCCTCTCAGACTTTCGCATTTATAATATTAGTAAGAAGTAAGATGGTTCCATAGAATTTTATTTCGCAGCAAAAATTTTCATTAAATATTCAGTCCATAAGTCTGGCGCATTTTCGTTTATTATGAATATATTAAAAAAACAAAAAACTCGACTGCCAAAAATGACCACTCAAAACGAACAAATAAGCTCGTTCGCAACGTTTTAAATCATTGCAAGGGAATAACTTAGTAGCACGGTTTCTCACCTTTCGAGAATTTCGATTTCATTTCGATTCCCGGTCGGGTCAATTCAGGAAACGATCTTATCTGAATTGACTAGAGTCTAGGTGTACTGGGAGACGCCTCTGGCTTAGTTCCTTGTGTAGTACTTCGTAATACAGGGATATTAATCCCTACTTCGAGACCATTACAAGAGGTGTGTTGTCTGGCGCATATTTATTTATTTACTAGCTTTTGCCCGCGACTTCGTCCGTGTGGGGCACATTTTTTCCACAACGTGGAGGGTTGATATCCTAATTGCGGTAATTGAATTTATATTCATGCCCTGAAAGCTGTTGCCCATTGAAATAAAGTTAGAACAACCTTCTTTATGACAGATGTTTCTGGAAAGATCATATAAATAAACTGTGTAACAAAATAAATTCGTTCGCAAATGCGTTATGGTGATTGACTAGGATCAGTAGCAGACTTGTAGCTATTCAGGCATATCACGGATATGTAGGTAGTTTGTTAAGATATCATATTCTCCTTTGGGGTAACTCATGTCACTCAAACCAAGCATTCATTGCACAGAAACAATGCATTCGAGCTATTTGCAATATTGATACCCGAACATCCTGTAGGCCATTCTTTAAGCAGCTTAAGTTATTAACAGTACCATGCATGTATATTTGCGAATTAAGTGTATTTGCCAAAACTAATCCTCGTTTATTTACAAGGAAAAAAGAGCACAGTAATTTCAATACTAGATACCCTAATAAACTAGTTCTTCCTCTAAAAACAACAACTCTCTACAGCAGTAACGCGTATTGTATGTCTGTAAGCATATACAATAGGTTGCCTGATGATCTCAAGATTTTACCTTTAAATGTCTTCAAAAACAAATTGAAAAGTTGGTTGGTTGAGAACTGCTTTTATTCGATAGATGAATTTAATGACTTCTGTAAAAGACGACGACGGTAATGATGACACACACTGATGTAATATCTTAATATAAATATTATTGCTTTTGTCTATTATTGCTATTATCTAATGTAAATCCCAAGTGTAATATCATAATTGTGTTATTATATTTGCATGCCAGTATCTGGCAAAAAGTGTGCGGTTTCAAACATTTTAACATCTTTTATACTTACCACTTTTTAAGCAGAAGAAATTATTATTCTCTTTATTTAGCATAAAACTTAGGTATAAAATTTGTACAGTATTCTTACAAAAACAATGATTTACAACAATAAAAACAACTTATGAATCATAATTATAAAAACTAAATAATTACAATTATAAAACCTAAGCTGAAAGTTATAAAAACAATGATTTATAAAAATACTATAAAAACCTTAACCTAGGGTGCCGCCGGCAGCGGAGCAGGCAAAGCCCAGACTACCGGTGGTTAGGGCTGCAGAGAGAGGAACCTCCTGACAATGCGAGCCGTGTCCAGGAGCACCGCCTTCTGCATCTGACCCTTGACCCAACCGCTGAGCGAGAGCCTCTCGAGGTGTTGGTCGAGGCTCTTCGCTATTAAGCCGTTTGCCGATACGACTATCTGAACAATATTATCTTCTAAACAGTATTTGTTTATTTTCAGAAACGATCACGTACCTACATTATTTCTTAAAGCAGATGCCTGCGAATGTAGCGCCTGGGGTTATCTTTACTTCTAGAGTATTTTTCAGAATTCCTAACATTTAAAAGATTTCACGCATTTGTTTATTCTTAATTTATTATAAAATACAGAGGGTGGATGCTAATTTACAGTAAACTTCAATAAACAACTTGCTTCGCGTTTTTCAACAAAAACTGAAGCCAAGCTCTTGCTATCCAAACTCTCTAAGCTAAGAGCTTAAGCTACCTTCTAAGTCAGTAAAGGTCTCCGACTCACGTGATAATGCGTGAGCCTCAATCGACAGGAAGACGTGCTTCCTGTTCTTGAGGTTTCTCCTGAGACCGAGCATCTGCAGTACAACTCTCTGAGAGTTCACGTGAGTTTCCTCGTCAGCAAAGGTATCAGGCTCGCGCGATAGTGCACCGAGCACTTACTGTTCTCTCAAATCAAAAGGGAGAACGATCCTCATTCGAGAACGATGTGAATCAGTCAAGGTTCCCACTGAGGCGATGTTTCTGTACCATACATATAACCTGGCATGACGTTCCTGAGATGTAGCAAGTCTCGCTTCGCAATGTTCTTCAGATTTCGTTATCAAGTCCACGGCCAGCTAAAACTGAACCCTGTTTATTATGATTAGTGTGTATTAGTAGTGATAGTTTAGGGATAGTTTTTCTCATTTCCCTTCTTTTTGCGCCCGCCAAGTCAACTCTTAGTAGGTGGGCGCTTAATGCCGCCTTATCCAGTTCAATCTTATCGTGATAACTTTTAAAGTATTCGTCTAAATTGCTTAGAGTGAAAGACAAATTATATCTACATTAAATACTTAAAGCAAAAAATTTATCATTTTTGATAAGAATTTAATAAATATTCTAAAATCGTCATTGTAAAAAAAGTGTCAAATTTAATTGTATAAATGGCTTACTATTTTGGATATAGTGGCTTTCACATAACATAATTGGGGATGACGTCATGAGCGCCAGTTGTCACTGGCGCTTACGTCATCCATACATTTGAGCGATTTCTATTGTAGATATCGTCGTGGCGTTTGGCTCTTGGCTAGCCTCCCAGGTAGATATATGCTGTTGCAGACTTTTAATTATAACTATTTAAGACAAACAATCCTGCAGTATATTAACCTCGTGTAACTCCAGTGGTTTAGGCAGCGCACTTCAATATGGCTTTCAGGGGGCAGGAATTATTCCGACTTACGATACTTATCGTTATTTATTATGCCCAAATTACACAAAATATTTGTAAATTGTATAGCCTATGTGTTTAAGCTTTATTACTGTAAAGTTTCATTTGCACGAGAGAGTAACAAACATTACATACATACATACATCCTCACAAACTTTCGCATTTATAATGTTGTAGGATTTTTTTATTTTAGTAGTTACTTAAACTAAAAAAGGTTTTTTATATATTCGATTAACGCAATGATTTAAAACGTTGCGAACGAGCTTGTTCTTTCCTCTTGAGTGGTAATTTTTCACAGTCGGTTTTTTTTTGGATAAAAATGCGCCAGACAACACACCACTTGTCATGGTCTCGAAGTAAGGACAAAATATCCTTGTGTTACGAGGTGCCTGACAAGGAATTAACCCAGACCCGACCTTATTTAGAAAACATCGTTTCCTGAACAGACCCGACCGAGAATCGAACCCTGGACACTACGCAAGCCAAGGCGAGAAACTGTGCTACAGTGCACTACACCAATCGTTTCGTCAAGACATGGAGATAGATATGGCGCAAGCCGGCCGAATGTTTCTTTGCGTGGATTTTCAATGTTACCAGAAAATAAAACCATGAGTGATGAGTGCCTACTACTGCAATGTTATCTTGCATCTTGAGGTTTAGAAGAAAATAGACCAAAAGTCGTTCACGTATTGGCTTCGTCGAGTTGATGCATGACTTGAAGAGTGTTCTATAGAACAATGAGTATGGGTACATGGATACCTACTTATATTTTTTTTTAATGTTTAGAATTTGGTAAGTCCGCTTATAACAAATGAGCAGAGTCAGTAAAGTCCCACAATTGGATGCAAATGATCAGAATCGCTAGCCATAAAAATCAAAACGTTGAAGAAAATACAGTGAATAAACACATCGTAGTATTAACTCACACGGGTATCATCAGGCTGTTTACAACCGGTTAAAAGCAACCATAAATGATCATGACTGACAAACTGGTAGTTTGCCAGTATAAAAACAAGCGGTTGAACATACAAAAAAAACAACTGAACGTCATCCATCAAAATGTAACTTCGATTAGGAGGGGAAACAGAGGCCGTGCTATGGAAAAATATCCAAGCGATATTTGCTAACGCGTTTTTGATAAGTATGGTTTTTCCGAACTACAAACGTTTGTTCAAGAAATACCTGTCAACTGTTTTTCGTATCAACTACTTTAATTTATTACTATGTTGCAGACTGCAATATTTTCCAGACATTGGAATTTAAAAACATAAATTGAACATTGTATATTTTACACGACGCTAATGGCGAGATGAACTGGATGCTTACGCGAGGAATGTCCAAAAAGGATACATAGACGTATGTGAAAGAGGGGAAGGAAAGCCATTGCCCAGCAGTGGGATCCCAACGGCTAATTTAGATTAGATATTTTTATTATCATCAGTGCGCTGCTGAACAAAACTGCTCGTAGTGCCTTGTATAAGCCTTCGTTATATTTGGTGGATAGTGACCTGCACTACGTTTGCGGAGATGTGATCTCCTCTCCACCCAAGAACATAATTTCCTGTTACCGGGTCTTCCACTTCAGCTTTGTAATTCTCAATTGTCGTCTTCCTAGGTTCTTTGTCCAATGAAATGAAATAACTTGTAAAGTAGCCAATTTGACCCTTTTCAAGCTTTTCCTATGTGAAGTTGGACATAGTTAAATAAACACTTTTGTTGTTAGGCTTTGGTTTTATGATATTAGTATTCAGGATAATCAAAAGGGATCATTATGGTTTGTTGGAAGACTAATTCATTCTAATTTTTGGCATGATGAAAAACGCAGCATATATGACCCCAGAATTGCTTGAGTTTATCTCTCTATAAGAGGACGTAAACAGGCAATTCCAAAAAAACTTGGATTATCCCTAGGAAGTTTTATCTAGTTCAGGAGTTCAATAAACAAGGTAAGCTGGAACACGTACTGTAGACGCTCACTCAAAACTCGCGTGAACCTGCGTGCTCCGAATCCTAAACACGTAAGGTCTTCTCTAACTGTTTGGCGCAAGTAAAGAAAGTAAGTCAACCAATAAATCAAAACTTCAACTAAGCCCAAGATCAAAAGGGTCTTTCCTGGTTGTCAGTTTTGTAGCAGAGGAAACCATGCAATACGGACACACTTGGAGAAGCAGCGTGGTTATAAGATAATGCCTCTCAAGTTTGGCCGGCACAACATCAATTGAACTCTACCTACTAAAATTGAAAACAGAACTTAACAGTAACGTTATCATCATCATGCATATATTAAGACTTTACTTTGTTCATGACGAACAAAGGCTTCTCCCATAGAATTCCAAAGCGGTCGGTTGTAAGCAGTATGCGACCAGCGTAAATTCGCCTACCACTACCAGGTCATCTGTCCCACGCTGCATTTGCGTCGAAAACGTTTACAGTCCAGAACTTTTCTGCCCCAACGGCCATCAGTTCCTCGCGTAAGTGAAGCATAAGGTATTCGATGATTAGGTACAATTTTCGAGGATCAAAAAAAAGTAAGAGCCCACATCTTTTCACTTGGAGCACTAATTCAGATGCGTCAGGGGGTCGGTCAGGTTGTGTAGAAAGATACGTAATCACCTTTGCCGTTTTTATGTGTTCTAACAAGGTTAAGGAAAATGAGGTATTCCACGTTCCTTTGTACGAAAAGCTTTTGCAGCCAACAGGAAACTGGACTTATGGCATGACGTCACGGACGGATTTACCCTCAATACCTCAGGGGCAGGTGTTTTTCAAATCAGTAATGCTCTGTCCTCGCATATTTTCGTTCTAAAGACTAAAAAAAAGGTTGATTTAGTAACGGAACTCAATTAAAATGCTAGTAGGAACAGTGTAAGAAAGCGTTCACATTTATAATTACACTCATAACATAACATAACATACCATCACGACTTTATCCCAAACTGGGTCGTCAGAGGCAAGTGACTGTCTGTTGCCATCATGGTGATCGGAACACTCAGAAGCCCACTTTCCACCAATGGTATCAGAACTCAACGTGGTAGGTGGTGAGCCTTCCGCCGCTATCCAGGTTGATTTGGTTGATTATTGATGTTTTCCATTGCAGGAGATTTAGTCGGAAATTAAACAATGAACACAAAGATTTTGGTTCTGGCCAGATTTGAACTCGGGACCATACGATCTGCGATCCGATTTGGAGTGCTTAACCACTAGGCCACGAACACACTCATAAAATGTTTTTTTTTACTAATGCTTATAATTAATGGTTAGTGGCTTCACGCAGACTATGAATCCTAGAGAGACGTTCTTTGTTATAAATACAGTACTTAAATAACTTAACTACAGTACAAAGCCGAGTATCAAAACCTTGCTATGATTGTTATTAATTTGGTTCGGTATAATTTCCTGAACAAAACCTTTTAATCTTACATAATTAAAAGAAAAATGGAACTGAAATTTTCCTGTTAAATTATTGTTTGGTGGGAGTTCGTGTCTTTATTTATTTTGTTATTTAAATATTCGTTCTCCATGAGAGGTCAACCTGTATCTACATTTTTAAAAAAGCTGTTATTCTGGAACCTAGTTATTTTATAAATACTAATATAATAAAGAGGAAAGATTTGTTTGTTTGTTTGTATTGAATAGGCTCCGAACCTATTGATCCGATCGTGAAATTTATTCTTCTTCACTAACAGAAAATAAACTATTCAGGAGTGATATAGGCTATATTTTATTAATTTAGTGAAAAATAATAGTATATGTAAATCAAGTCGAAGAAAAGAGGTCGAGAATGATGATGACACCAGCTGTCAAACATTTGACAGAACGAAGTCTGTTGGGGCAGCTCGTTACAGGTAAACAGTAAGTACCTACCAACCTACCTTCCTATACGTCTACCACGAGTTGCCATTTTAAATTTACGTTAATGTTCGCGAAAAAAAATTGTATTGGGTTGACACATGACATGACAATGTCAATTCCCAATACAGTTTTTTACGCGAACGATAATGTAAATTTAAAGTGGCAACTCGTGGTGGACGTATACTGTTCTATGTATCATTTTCAAATTAAGGTGTCTGCTGTCAGGAAAAAGTCACGAGTATTTGCTGAGTTTCTTGTAGGGTTTTCATAGTCAAAAAAGAGTTAGCCTTTATTGTTTTTTGTTATATTTTAAGAAATTATTGCCAAATAGACTCAATTGTTTCTTTTTTTCGACCTTTAACTTCCCGAATCCGACAGTAGATAGAAATTCATTAGATTCATGTTAGTCAATATCTATACTAATCTATACTAATGATTGTTTGTTTGTATTGAATAGGCTCCGAAACTACTGATCCATTCGTGAAAATTCTTTCAATAACAGAAAGCTAAACTATTTAAACATTCAAGTTTTCCATCTCTTTTCACATGGCGCCACCTAAGAACGATGTCGAAGACTACAAATTTTTTGTATGATTGAATCTTTCCTATAGCGTCAATGATTAACAATACAGGAGAAAAAAAAAAACAAAAAAAATTTTTTTTGATTATTCACTCTACCCTCGTCCATAGATTTTCCCCCCATAAATTTCAATTACAGTTTAAGGCTGTCTGATTGCATCTCGCATGACGTGGAAACTAGGTACTGAATGGATTATAATGAAATGTTTTGCATAAAAAATAATACAATAATAAATGTATACTATGTTTGAATACGGGGTGAGAAGTTATAATAGTGAAATATTTACCCTTTATTTGTTGGGTGGAACATTTTACTGAGCCGCCTTTCTTCAGCACAATCCAATATTACGTCAACAACATTTCACATTATCTGCGTCTCTACGAATTCCTGAATAATCTGTCCCATTCAGGATTCGACATGGAAAATGGAATGTCAAACGTTTCCAATAAATAAAGCCTTCGTTTGACGATTTGGATCAAAACCTTCACATTCAGGGTTTTAGTTTTTCCTCGCAGCGGTTTTTTGTATACAAGAAGCATGTACAATGAAGCAGGAAATATCAAAAAGGGTCATAAAGAAGGACAGGTCAAGAGATTCTCACTCAACCGCGAATAATGTAGTATAAAAAATAATGAGAGTGTATAGAAAGAGGATGGTTGATTGTGTCAAGTGAAAATATGAGTTGTCTGCCTTACATGAGGATAATGACTGATGGTATTCGAACCTATGTAAAACTAGGAGCTGATAGAATCTTTGAGACTTATATAAACTTATGGATAACTTATTTTCACAAAAAGAGGTTAGTCTAAGTACTTCTTTTCATGACGATATCAAATTCATATATGCGTCAAGTAATAAATCACCTTGTCATCGTCAGTCGCACAAGGCCATGAAGTGTGGAGCCGTTCTAATAGACGAGAGCAGTGACTCGATATTGGTCGGGTGGGTAGCACCACATTGTTCCCACCAGAGATGTGCGAGGATGCGTTGCAAGGAATGTGTGCGATAAGATCCAATAGAATCACTTCATTTACCTAGCTTCGCGATACCATGGGCTCTTAACAAACACATTCCTCGCAAATCTCTGTTGGAAACGCACCCGTAGGCTGCTCCTCCACCATAGATGTGCCATGCTTCGTTGCTGTGGATGAATTCGATATCCATCAATCACATTCATTGGTACGCATAGCATGGCACTAGTGAAAACGGGTTCTACTAAGGTGTTTTTAAAATGACACAAGACATAAGTACATGACATAGTAGCATAGTTTTACATTTATAACTTTAGTATTCTAGAATAACTTATTATTATTATAATACGTTTTTCTAAAACAAAACACATTAACATCAATAACATTATTTTAAACTTTCTTGTTGCATTTTAACTAATTCAAATAAAAACGGGTTTTTGCAACGAAACAAAATTACGGTAAATTGTCTTAGGTACCTATTTTTCTCGACGTTTCGGCGACAATTGCATGTCACCGTGGTCACGGGCGGACTCATGCAATTGTCGCCGAAACGTCGAGAAAAATAGGTAAAACAATTTACCGTAATTTTGTTTCGTTGCAAAAACCCGTTTTTATTAGAATTAAAAAACACATTGTATTCAATGTGTTTTTCTTATTTTTATTACATTTTTATAGATGCGTACGTATCCATAATATAACGACAACTCACACTACTCAAACGCCGGAACGACTTGCTGTCCCCTCGTCCCTTGCTCGTAATTAAACGAGACAAATCTTTAGATAAACTCCAAGTCAGCTCTCTACCAAATTGATCTGTCTATTGCTTGTCATCTTGTCTGAAGTGATATAGGTCACTATGAACCGGCCATGCTATATGTATATTTGCTAGAATGCTCGCTTAGAGGAGATATAAAGTTATTTTTCACTTCTCATGCTCTAAAAGTACGCCAATATAGCCCTACAAAGCGGGACTAAAGTGACCACTTTAGTCTCTTTAGAGGGAGTTAAAAGTATTAGTTTTTTTAATTTCCTTCATGTGACATAGACAAACCAAACAGCCAGTAAATATACTATTATCTGTGGAGTGTGGATGGACCATCTTCATTGCGAAAATGTTGAGAGTTTTAGTTCCATGGTTGGTCCGCAAAGAAGGTGGCGCCATGTGTTTTAAATTGTTAATCTGTGTGTGACTGGTTTAGAAGAAAAAACCGACCGCGTAAATTTCAGAATTTTGGTCGGGTGTAAATTTGTCCGGTTTTAAATGAATTTATTAAGAATGTCCTGTGACAGTGAAGAGTTTGACGTCCAGCAAAGAGCAAAAGACTTAATAGATAACCTTGTGCCGCCAAAATCGCGGAAGATTTACCTAAAAACTTACGAAAGTTGTATGGACTGGAGGAATGAAAAACATTTGTGATTTTATTTTATCAAGTAATATTTATTAAATGTTTTTGTACTAAATTGAATATTTTTCTCGCACTCAAAGTGAAAAGTACAGTTTGCACCTCGAGACTAAACGTCGACTTGATATACCCTCGGTTTCATTGACTCCGGACGCTCGGGAGTCAAACCACCTCTGGTATTTATGGCTTCGTTTAGTCCCTCGATATAAAATATACTATGGTGTAATACGTACCTACCTAATACTAAGAGTGAATACAATTTTAACATCGATTATATAATTATAGTTCCAGTAACTACAAACAAATTTAATAAATTAAAAAGCAAATTAGTCTTTTCGTACGTTAATGAGTACCTGTCACCCATAATATTATTATCTAAGTATAGGGTTTTATTTCCAAGCCCGCTACGTGAGTTTGAATGCGTTTACAGAGGCAAGTGGACAAGGACACCTCATTACGAACGAGGGTGTACTTGTCGGGTTTCGTGATTTTATAGTATACCACGGTAATGACGTTGCATGATTTTTATTCGGCAAAAACAAAAGAACCTACACATTTTTTTTATTTTATCCTAACCTAAAAGGCTCGGTGAATAGTTTCTCTGTCGTACCATCCAGACGTGGAACGCTCTTCCAGCGCATATATTTCCTTCCTCCTATAGTCCCAGGGTTTTCAAGTGGGCCGTGAAAAGGCATTACTGCAGGCCTTCAAGATGAGGATGGCTATTTTAGTAATTCCCTTGCATTACTGTACTTGTTAGATTCATAGTTTCCATTTGAAAAGTGTTTATCGGTAAAGCGAGCTGAACTTGACGGACAATTTATTCAGTTTTGAGCTTTCCGCCGCCATCCAGGTTGATTTGGTTTTTTATTAATGTTTTCCATCACCGGAGAGTAAGTTGGAAATTTAACAATGAACACAAAGATTTTTGTTCAGGCTAGATTTAAACTCGGGACTCGGAACGATCCACGATCCCATTTGGGGTACTTATTCCTGAGCCACGACGCTCTCTTATAATATTTCGATTGCAATTTATTAAAGGAAATATTGTTGTTAATTATTAAATAAAAAAAATCAATTTCTCAATCCACAACGTGCTTTCTATTCAAATCGATCGCTTTGAAGTTAATAATTCAACTAGATGGCGCCGCCACATGGCCGTACCCTATTGGTTCCTAGAATTGAATTAAATAATAGACCAACACGTTGGAGTGGCAGTGGGTTGGCCATACTCAGAACTACGAGGTCGAGTCATTCATTTGTAGCTAAGAATAAGCGCAATAATAAATTAATGATTTACAATAAAATTATGGATTATCGCAAAAGTAGTTTTTGAAAAACTCTAAAACTCATTATACCAATGCTCATACCATGTGTTATCTCAAGTAAACTACGATAGATAACTACAACCATTGTATGACATTTTTATTGTCATTACTATTCACCAAAAGCGCTTTACCGAATTCGCATACTCGGACATACTACAGACGTTAATCGTTGACGACTGGCGTCAGCGCGCGATGAAACATATTGTGCGGTTATTGAAATCTTCTTTATTACGTTTTTGATTTTACAGTACGTTTAGCCATTTCACTGATAGTATTTATTTAAGTAAAAATGGTCTACTTAATTGAAATAGACCATTTTATGTACCTAGTAACTTTCAAAAATCAAAACCTTTATTTTCTAGACTTCTTCTCTCCAAATAACATGACACTAAAAAACCCTTCAATTGCGTAGAGACATTGCCAGGTTGAGTGTTCTCTATCGCTTTTACGATGGGGAATGCTCTGAAGGGTTCTTTCAAGTTATTCCTTCCTCACCCTTCCACTCCCGCACCACGCGAGCTGGACTACGGAGTCGTGATTCACACACGATCCAACATGTGTTGGCCCGCATTAAAAGGTTTTATGACTCGCTTCTTTGTCGTACCATCTAGATGTGGAAAACTCTTCCAGCGCATGTGTTTCCTTCCTCTTATATTAAAGTAAAGTAAAAAATCATTTATTCACTTAAGCTTTTACAAAGAAGCACTTATGAAATGTCAAAATTCACAAAAAATATATATAAACGATAATAGACGTAAATAAAATAATACAATAATAGTAGATATTCTAAATAAACATAATGCGAATCTACCACCGGTTCGGAAGTTGCTTCTTAGCGAGAAGACTCCGGCAAGAAACTCGATAGCTACTCTTTTGAACTTTGTTTTGTTTTACAACAAATAAATTCAGAGTACAGTCAAAAGAACAATAAAAATACATTATTTGAGCAGAGGAGCAGATTATTCTTACTATGACCACAAATTCTTGTCGTTCAAGTAATTCTCCACGTTATTCCCGGGGTCTTCAAGCGGGGCATAAAAAGGCCTTTCTGAAGACGTTCAAAATGAGGATGGCCAGCTCAGTGATTCATTTTCATGACTGTGCTTGTCAGTCTCATATCTGGACGACCGCTTTCCATCAGGTAGAGTGAGGTCACCTTGACAGGCAAAAAGAAACTATCAAATATGAATAAATTATTTGAAACATACACTTCCAAACTCGGTACGCTGAAACCTTTACATTCATTTCAGTTATATTGGCAATTGAATACCTTTTATTTTAGTACTCATATCGTAGTACAAACAAAAAAGGTTAAGTCCATGATACTTAAAGTTGTAAGTTTGCAATCATTATGGAATTATCATGGGAAAACTACGTGGGCAACAAATTTGTGGCCATGCTGCCTCCGCCGGGGACCGGTAGAAGAGGTCGACCCAAGAAGCGGTGGCTTGACGTCGTCAAGGGTGACATGCGTGCCAACAGACTCTCCACTGAGGATGCACAAGACCGCGCGAAGTGGGTCAAGAAAATTAGAAAGGCTGACCCCGGACACACTGGTGTGGGTTCACAACCGGGATAGACCGCACGAATGATGATGATGATGATGATGAACAACTAAGGAAAAGCCCTACTTAGAACTTTTGCGGCTTAAATAACATTTATACAACAATACCTATAACATGCCGCAATATAACATTTATATCGACAGCATTGAGAGAATTAATAAAAAAAGCTAAGACATCTGAATTTAAAAGCTGCACAATGCAGGCTATCAGTTCCTTCCGTGCCTTCTTTATTAGACCGCCGTACGGAGAGAGACCAAATTTTTCTGTATAAGATTATCAAAAACCTAGTAGATACCCCTTTTCTGTTGGAAAATATACAATTCAGATGCCCTCGGACAGGTTCTCGCTGCAGTTACGCATTCGGGATCCACTAAAACGCCTTTTTGTTCAGATCGACTGATATCTTTAATAAGAAATTTTGTAATTTAGATATCTATAGTAGTAGCGCCCCTAAGTTAAATCTTAAAAAGTAACAATTTAGGATGAACAACACTGTTCAAAATATGTATGTATGTAAATGCTCACAAATACACATTTGTGAGCATTTTGGGTTCCTATTGTTATTTAATTTTTTCATTTTCCGTTTGTAATTCAGAGTCGTAGCGTTGATAACGTTGGTTGTTCGATGATTTGTGTCAAACATCAGTGGAAACTTAACTGATTTTAGTGTTATTTTTTTAAGTAATCTTAAGGTAGAATAAAAATTGTTTGTTTCCTAAATAAAAAATAAAAAATAAAAAAATCTAATCACAATTTAACTCAAATATGTCTATAGAGAGCTCCTTACTTAGCTTTTGAACCTTACAACGTTTAAGCGTAAGTACACTTTATTATATTCGACAAAATTAGGAATAAATAAGTAATTCAATTGATTTCTCGTGTGATCTTCAATCGTACGATAAATAAATATAAATAAATAAATATATCTGGGACAATTCACACCAAGATCATCTGACCCCAAACTAAGCAGAGCTTGTAATATGGGCGTCAGAGACTGATAAACATACTTAAATATTTCTAAATGCATACTTAAATAGATAACAACGGCCAGACACACAACAAATACAAATGTTCGTCACACAAATATTTGTCATGGGTGGGGATCGAACCCACGACCTCCGGCGCTAAAGGCAGGATCGCTGCCATTGCGCCAACAGGCCAGTCGTATCTATTATCTATTTATAAATACGCGTCCTTGACCGTGATTGCCGAACATTCCAGGCTTGCTGCGTCGACCAGCCAAATACCTACCTACTTGCTGGATAACAATTAAGGCTGTGGCGCGGCGTGTGTTGAGTGGCTTGTTGACTGGTTCCTGCTGCGGATTCCGGAGAACGAGGAGCGTGAGATTTTTTTATTTTATTCCCTCTTTAACTATTTTAGAGATCTTCTATTCATTATTCATAGTATAATAGCATACAATTTCCATTTTGACTTTAACGTTGTTGTACTTTATTTTAAATTCATTATATAATGGCAGATACTAACTTAAAGGAATTAATTGTAAAGAGAAGTTCTATAAAGGGACAAGTAAACAAGTTCAAAAATTATTTAGATCATATTAGTCAATATATCTAACATGCAAATAGCTGAGTTAAATGTAAAATTAAGCAAATTCGAGTGTGTTTCGTCGAAGTTTGATATTTTGCAAACTGAAATCGAGGTTTTAAATGAAGTGAGCAAGGAAGTTGAACTCGAGGAACGTGAAAACATTGAAAATAGCATCTTAAAGAATATAGCTTTAGCTAATACTTTAATACAAACTTTTAATAACAGTAATCTTAATGAAAGTGAATTGCAAAGGCGAATGTCAACTATTCATTGCCTTCCCGAACCTCAAGCTCTGAATTACAAACTTCCGCAGATCCAGGTTTCAAAATTCGACGGAACCCTCTTCAAGTGGTTAGAATTTCGTGATACTTTCGTAAGTTTAGTACATAAGAACGAACGTATTGCCGACATTCATAAGTTTCACTATTTATTATCATACCTGGAAGGTGACGCAGCTCGTATCATTTCCAATCTTGAGATCACCTCTAAAAATACACAACAATAAAATAATTCTAATTAGCAATCACTTGGATTCGTTATTAAACATTCAGTCTATAACCCGCGAGTCTGAGAAGTCTATACGATTCTTAGTCGATCAAGTCACTAAGAACCTACGTGCTCTGGCCACTTTAGGCCTTCCCACTACTCATTGGGATATGATGATAATACACACGTTGTCTTCCAAGCTCGATAGTCATACCATGATGAAATGGGAGGAGTACCGAAACACGATTGAGGATATTCCAAGCTTGACTCAATTTAATAAATTCTTAACTGATCGTGCTGACGTTTTAGAATCAGTCAATAAAGGCAAATCTACGAATACGAGTGCAAATAACATCTTGTCAAATTTTAAATCACAATTTGCGGCGCGTCACTCACAATCACAATCGCAATACAAACAAAATAGACAATTTAATAATCAAACTAATACGTTTGCTGTCTTGCATAATCCCTCACAGACTAAGGCTTTTCTTTGTGTTATTTGTAATGAAAATCACAGAATCTATTTTTGCCCTAATTTCAATTCTAAATCCGTAACGGAACGGTTAGCAGTAGTTTCTCAATTTAAATTGTGTCAAAATTGTCTTAGACAGGGTCATCCTGTTTCAGAATGTCGTATGGGGTCATGTCGTCAGTGCAATCAGCGACATAACACATTGATTCACGATCCCAGTATTTCAATAAACAAAAACCAGGTTAGTGGTAAGTCATTGGTGGCATTCTCACAACAAAATACTCAACAAATTATTTTATCTAAAGCAATGGTAAAAGTACAAAATCCGATTAATAACAAGACTGAACGTGTGCGAGCGCTTCTAGACAGCGGCAGTCAGTCCTCATTTATTACAAAATCATTACAAACGAAATTGAATATTAAATGCAACTCTCTTGAGAGCATAAATGTCATTGGAATTGGTAACAATTGTTCAAATACAGCGGTCAAAAGCTGTGTTACCAAACTAAAGTCCACACATTTTAATTTTCAAATCACATTCAGTACCTACATACATTCTCAATGATCTTACAGGAGACCTACCAAAGGGGGTCCTGCTGTTTGACCAAAAGTCATTTGGCAAAATTACACTTGACAAACAATGTTTGCCAAAAAATGCTTTCGCCAATTGATCATTTTACTACTAATCATTTTACAAATGACTCACTTATCCAAATGATCAACACTTAAATTTACATTTTACAAATAATTATTTTACTTAAAGAACATTTAACAACTGAGTTATCAGACAAAACTACTATTGGTCTAAAAACGTTTGACCAAATGTATTATTTGACAAATGTTTCGTTTATTAATCAATCTTACAATAGATATGGTATGGGTCTATGTGAGAATGCTGAATTTCATACACTCAAGGGGGCCTGTTCTTCGAGTCCTTCGGATGAGAACCCAGAGATCTGTGAAGTACCTCTCCTAGCAGCAACATACGCACCAAATTTTGACGACTCAAAAGGCGACAATCTAAAGTGCGACCAAAGACCGGCTGAGGAAGGCGCCACTGGTACAATCTTACCGCTGGTTCCGCCGAATAAGGAAAAACAATTACTGAAACGTAAGATTATAATATTGGGAGATGAACAGGTACTTGGTCTGTCTAGTAAAATATTAAAACAGAGAAAGAATGGATGGAATGATAAATATAAATCCTTTGCATTGATTAAACCGAACGCTTGCTCGTCGGAGACACTTAAAGATTGTATTCATATTAAGCAAGATGTTACTGGGGGGGATTTTGTTGTTATATGCACGGGGAGTCACGATACTAATCCCAATACTGTAATCTCAAATATCTGTATTGCATTACATGTATTAAAAGAAGTTAATGTCATTGTTTTGCCATTGATCGACAATCAATATTTAAATGTAAGAAAGTTAAATCACGATATAAAATTGTTTTGTTCTTTATTTTCCAACTGTGTGATTCACAGCATGGATCGATTTAACATGAATCATTCAAACTTTTTAGAGTTGATGAGTATTAAAGTAAACGCCACAATTGATTATCCAGTCTATGAATCGCAATTCATATGCAGACTCGGCAGAACAGTTTTATCACTAAGAGAGAATAAACCGTCATACAGGTCAAGTAATGTGCCAGTTAGAGGCACAATACCTTACTATTTTAGGGCTATTTCTAAGTTACAATCTAATAATACCCAATCCATACCTACTAATAATCTTAAGGATAGCCAAAACTCCTCTGAAAATAAGTTTTTTCGTACCTAGACATTTGAATACAGGGTTAACCATATTTCATCAAAACTTTGCTGGGTTACTAAATAAATTAAATAATCTTCAATTAGTGTTACAGGAGTTTCTGGACTCAGGCAAAAATATAAGTATAATATGTGCCTCAGAAACTTTTCTTAAACCAGGAGATGAAAAAAATGTAAAGCTTCTCAATTACAAGATGGCTGCTTATTACTGTAGGCCAAAAGAACGGAGAGGAGGAGTTTGTATATTAATAAAAGAACACATTTCAGCAAAAACAATTAGGATAGCCGAAGAGTTTGCTACATATAAGAGCTTTGAATGCTGCGGTATTGACATAAAAAACAGTAATTTAATTGTATTATGTATCTATCGCACACCAGATTCAAGCACAGATACTTTCTTTGACAAGCTCGAAGGCCTGTTGTCAAAGTTGATGAAGGAAAAAAAAAAAGAATTATTATCACAGGTGACCTGAATATCGATACAATAACATCAAATCCACATTCAATTAGGCTAATTAATTTGCTTAACACCTACAATATCACACTGCATATAACTAAACCCACAAGGCTTCTTAAATGCATTGACCACATAATGAGCAATATGAAACGAGCTAAGGCTACAGTTCATAATTTGGGTCTATCTGATCATACAGGACAAACAGCTGAATTTAATATCAAAGTGACGGGCTCGGTTATGCAGTGGTCTGACATCAGAAGGGATTTTTGTATGGAAAACGTCCAAAAGTTTTGTGATTGCATTAAACCGCTCTCATTTTCAGACATAGTATTGGAAACAAACACTGAAAGAGCATTTAATGAGTTTCATTCTTTGTATTTGCTTTTTTATAATCTTTGCTTTCCGCAACTAAAAGTTAAGGTAAATAGAAAAATAAACAAAGCTCGATGGATTACCAAAGGAGTCAAAAGAAGCTGTAAGACTAAGAGACGCCTATATAGGACTTTTCAAGTAGCTAATAACAGAGAAAAGCTTTTGCGTGGTCATGAATATAAAATGTATGCGTTAACACTGAGACGGTGCATAGTGGGTCTCCAGAAGCAGGGTAATATGAGGTATGTGATGAATTCCAAAAATAAATCCAAGGCAGTCTGGAATATTGTGAACACACAGGTATCAGACTCTAAATCCAGGATTGATATTAAGGAAATTCAGTACGGTGGTCACAAAATACTTGAACCGCATGATATAGCCAGCACACTCAATACTTTTTTTATAGAAACCTCGAATTGTACCATGCCAAATAATAATAATCAACTGAAGACTACACTTAATAGCAACTTGGCAAGTATGTTCCTTTACCCTACATGCCCTAATGAAATACTTAAAATAGTCAGATCTTTAAAAAGCAGTTACTCAGTTGGATATGACGACCTTTCTACGCACATACTTAAACAAGTTGCAATCCATATAGCACCTATCTTGAGCCATATTATAAATTTGTCGCTCAATGAAGGCGTCTTTCCAAGTTCTCTTAAATTATCGGTTGTCAAACCTCTATTTAAGAGTGGAGACAGAAAGGATCCCAACAACTACAGGCCTATCACTCTTATACCTATATTTTCGAAGATATTCGAAAAGGTGGTACACGTTAGGCTAACTGACTTTAAAGGCAAAAATAATATTTTGGGTGAGGAACAGAATGGGTTTCGCAAAAACCATAACACAGCTTTAGCTGTTTTTAAGTTGATTAAAGCTGTGATGGAAAACCTCGATAAAAGAACACCAGTAGCAGCACTTTATTTCGATATGAGCAAAGCATTCGACTTCGTTGATCATAATAGGCTCATAAAAAAGCTACAAAACTATGGCATCCGTGGTACTGTTAATGACTGGTTCGTGAGCTATTTAAGAGGTCGCAGCCAGTGTGTTGAAATTAGTAGAATGGAGAAGAAAGACAGACAATCTCAACTAGTCAAATATAGATCAGAGTTCAGAGAAAATAAATTTGGTGTCCCACAGGGAAGTGTTTTGGGTCCCACTCTGTTTTCTATCTATATCAACGATTTACCGAGCATAACAGATCACTAAACAGTTTTATTCGCAGATGACACAACATTCATAATCAAATCGGACAGTCGAGACCATCTGCAAACTGACATTAACTTAACTATAAGACGGGCTATGGACTGGTTAAATGAAAATAATTTAAGAGTGAATGTTGAGAAAACAAAATTGATGCAGTTTCAAACCTACCAAGCAAACATACCAAACCTAAACGTTCAGTATGAAGGTCAGACCATACAACAAGTGCCAATGACCAAATTCTTAGGCATCATTATTGATGAAAATTGTAGCTGGAAATTTCACATAAATGGTGTTAGTGACAGGCTCAGCAGATTCGTGTTTGCTTTACGCAAACTCAGAGAGACAGTTTCTATTGAAGTGGCTCTGGAAGCGTACCATGCCTATGTTGGTTCGATCCTGCAGTACGGTCTTCTGATATGGGGAAACTGTACTGATATAGATAGGGTTCTGAAAACACAAAAAAAATGTATGAGGGCAATATGCAGTGCTGATTATACTGATTCTTGCAGACCATTATTTAAAAGATTAAAAGTTCTAACCGTTACAAGCCTCTATATCAAACAAATCTGTCTATTTGTAAAGCAGCACTCAATTTTTTTTCCAATTAAAAAGGCTGCAACAGTAAAATCATTTAGGAAGCGCCCTGCAAACTTACTACAGTTACCCGCAAGTAGACTAACTCTTACACATAAAAATGTACCTGTAATGGCTATTAAAGTATTTAATGCACTGCCAGAAGAATTAAGAGAACTTACAGGCTCTCTGTTTAAAGTTAAACTGCAGGCTTGGCTAGTGGAACGTCCCTTCTACTCTATAAATGAATATTTTAATCGAAGCATCCTAAATTGTTATGTGTGACATTTTAATTTTTGACATTATAATTAATGATATTAGTAATTTTAATCTTATATTGTTATTTATTTTTACTTTATATTTAACTTTTATGGGTAATTAAAGTGTTTTAATGATTATTCTAATGTTTGCTATCATGTATAGTTACCTAATGCATTTAATCTGTTAATTTATATTGTATTGGTAATTTCAGTGTTATTATGATTGTGATTTAACAATTTTTGTTAGGAATAGTAATTTTAATGTCTTTTGTAAATAATAATTTTGTAATGCCATAAATGAATATAATTTATTAATGTAATGAACATTTGCACGCTGTTAATTTAGCAAATTTTAGTGAGACTATGTGTACCTGATCAATAACAATGACACATGTATTTATTTAACCTAAAATTTATGCAAATAAATTGTTTGAGTTTGAGATATATTATATCTAGACAGAATGGGAAAAAGATAGGTAAATTTGGTTAGGTTAGGTTAGAACAGTGACCACAAAACGCGCGAGCCGAGCGAGCGAAGCGAGCGTGCCGCGGCAGCGGCCGGCGAAGCGCCAGAAAATACTACTGTGGATTTATGTATGGCCAATTTTTGTAGACGAATAAAGAAATTGAAGAAAACAAATTAAAAAAAGTAACATAGTTTAAGTATTAGTTGATATATTTTATCTAGACAGAATGGAAAAAACATAGGTACCAAAAAACTTAGACAAATTTTGGTTAGGTTAGGTTAGAACAGTGACCACAAAACGCGCGAGCCGAGCGAGCGAAGCGAGCGTGCCGCGGCAGCGGCCGGCGAAGCGCCAGAAAATACTACTGTTGATTTATGTATGGCCAATATTTGTAGATTATTAATGATGAACATTCATTTAACACTTCGCCGTGTACACATAAAATGATACCAAATAATGCATTTATCCTCAAATGTCAGTGCAACAAATTCATGCTCACGGCGATACGCGGGTAGCGGAATAATTTACCCAACAGACTAAATCGTAATGTTGAAAAAAGAAGTGCAATTTTATAAAATAACATTTTGTTAAATGACATTTGGACAAATGCTTCATTTGCGAAACATATTATTTGGTGAAATTAAAAAAGGTCAATTGACATTTTAATATTCAAAACATTTAACAAATACAGTGTTTGCTAATGGATCATTTGCTAAGTGAGTTTTTGTAAGATGATACTTTTGTCAAATGTCTCGTTTGCCAAATGAACATTTGGTTAAACGTCGTTTGTCGAATGACCATTTGTCAATAATTTTTTGGTCAACCATTAGTAATCCCTACCAAAGGCTCCCATAGACATCAGCAGTCTGAATTTACCTACAGGATTCTTACTTGCTGACCCCCATTTCGATCAAGCCGCACAAGTCGAGATATTGATTGGGGCTGATATTTTCTGGGACATCCTAGACAACAATCTTTAGGACCCAATAAACCAAAATTACATAATTCAAAATTAGGCTGGGTTATTGCCGGTCCATTGAGTACATTAAATTCTAAACATAATAGCAAAAATATTCAATGCAATCATGCCTCTATGTCTAATTCAAATATCGATCAAATGCTTACTAAGTTTTGGGAAATCGAAAAGAGTTTTAAGAACTCAAAAGAAAGAGAATGCGAAACTCATTTTCTTAAAAATACAAAACGTATGAGTGATGGTAGGTTTTGTGTGAGATTGCCACTAAGAGACTCACCAGACTGCCTTGGGGACTCCTATAGCGTTGCCAAAAAACGATTCAGAAATCTAGAAAGACGTTTCCAAAATAAATCAGATCTTAAATACAATATACAGAATTCATTCACGAATATGCCCAGTTGGGGCACTTGTCTGAATTAAGCAATGTGCCTGATATTTCATATTTTTTATGCCATCACGCTGTTTTCCAGCAAAATTCGAGTAGTGTTTGACAGCTCGACTCAAACCTCATCTGGCTACGAGTACTCTGTCAATGACATTTTAATGGTAGGCCCAACTATGCAAGACACTCTTTTCTTCATTTTACTAAGAGCCCGTCAACATAAATACATTCTAACAGGTGACATCGCTAAGATGTATCGTCAAGTTGCTGTTGACCAAAATGATTGTAATTTGCAGTTAATACTATGGAGAGAAGATGAGTCACAGCCTATCATAATTTTGCAGTTAGATACTCTCACTTATGGAACAAGCAGTGCGAGCTATCTTAGCACTAGATGTCTTTGGCAGGTTCGAGAAGAGTGCGATGATAATCTAATAAAAACTATCATCAAAAGAGACTTTTATGTCGATGATCTGATAACAGGTTGTGATCAAGAAACACACATAATATATATATGAATTTGTATGCAATGCTTTGAATTCCGCTTGTTTTCCTCTAAGAAAGTTCAAAACAAATTCAGCTAATTTTTTTGACGATCCTAACCTAAATTCGAAAGAAAAATTAACTTTTAGCGAATCGTCGAGCACTCTCGGATTAGGGTGGGATCCAGCTTCAGACACATTTTATTTTCCTCTAAAAAACTATGTTCAAAATGCACAAATCACAAAACGCATAATAATGTCAAGTTCATTTAGAATTTTCGACCCATTAGGTCTTTTCGGTCCGTTCATAATTTCATCTAAAATGCTAGTTCAAAAGTTATGGCTTAAAGGGATAGATTGGGATCAACCCGTGTCCAATGAAATTAAAGCAAAAATGGCTACAAATATGTCATGACTTACCTTTGATTGCAGACCTTCAACTCCCACGGCTAGTCCTGTGTGATACACCTATATCCATAGAACTACATACGTTTAGTGATGCATCACAGTGTGCCTACGGTGCCTGTATCTACTTACGTTCAATAAGTGCAGACGGCCAAATTACAGTTAGGCTACTCTGTGCCAAATCAAAGGTCACGCCCTTGAAAGTTAGTACAATTCCTCGCCTGGAGCTTTGTGCTGCCTTACTATCAGCAAGGCTGTGCAGGGCGACCCTTGACTCTATAAGGTACACTCCCACACACATAGTACACTGGTGCGACTCAAACATTGTTTTGTGCTGGATCAAAAATGAACCAAGTAGGCTCAAAACATTCGTGGCCAACAGGGTAGGTGAAATATTAGATTTAACTGATCCCAAATCTTGGCGCTATGTACTCGTACCTACTGAGGTAAATTCAGCTGATTTAATTTCAAGAGGAGTTCTCGCTAGTCAGTTAGTCGAGAATGACTTGTGGTGGAATGGACCCTTATTTCTCTAAAAAAATGAGGATCAATGGCCTTTATTAAAAAATAATGAAAATGTCATTTTGCCAGAACTCAGGGTTAGTTATGTTGCTACAATTCCACAACCTTTGTTCGATTTCACAAAATACTCTAATTTCGTGAGATTACAGAGAACCTTTTCTTATGTTTTACGTTTCTTGCATAATTGTAAATCGAAAAATAGACTTGACAAAAATACAGGTATTTTAACCGTAGACGAGTTAAACAACTCTTTTAACTTCATTTGCCGATTATAACAGAGTCAATCATTTCCACATGAATACAAAAATATGAAACAAAATAAACAATTAGAACCAAAATCAAAATTATTGAGCTTATCTCAGTTTTTCGATTCAACCAGTAATTTAATAAGGGTTGGTGGTAGGATAGGTACTTCTAATTATGCATATGATAAACGCCACCCTATTTTACTCCCTACCATATTTACATTTACAACAACAACAACAACATTTGACTAACTTGCATGCAGGCCCACAGTCACTGCTGTCTACTCTCCGGGAAACTGTGTGGCCTATCAATGGACGTAAACTTGCCAGACGTGTCGTTAAGCAATGCGTTACTTGTACTCGTGTTCGTGGACAAACAATTATGCCTAAAATGGGTAATTTACCTACTAATCGTGTTTCTATAGATTTCCCATTTATGTCTGTGGGCCTAGATTACGGAGGCCTTTTTTTATACTTAATCGTAAAGGACGTGTGCTAAGCGCATAAAATGCTATTTGTGCCTTTTTATATGTTTACGTTTTAAATGCATTCATTTGGAGCCTGTAAGTGATCTTACGAGTGAAGCATTTTAAAATGACATTGCGGAGATTTATAGCTCGTCGTGGCAAACCACGTGAAATATTCTCAGACAATGGTAGTAACTTCGTGGCTGCTGCAATAGACATAGGTAATTTCATAAAGTACAACAACAGTTCTCTATCAGAATAAGCAGCCATGGAGGGAATATGATTTAATTTTTTTCCTGCTTATGCTCCCGATTTTGGTGGAATCTGGGAGGCAGGAATCAAATCAGCAAAATATCACTTAAAGCGTGTTATGGGTAACACCCATTTAACATTTGAAGAAATTAGTACTTTATTCACACAAGTGGAGGCGATTCTAAATAGTCGACCCTTGTGTCCAATGTCCTCATCCCCTACTGATCTCATTTCCCTTTCCCCAGGGCACTTCATCATTGGACGAGCATTGAACGCATTACCTGCGCCAGATCTGACTGAAGCCAAAGAAAGCAGCTTTCAAAGATATGCACGCCTTGAAAAGATAAGGCAACATTTTTGGAAAAGATGGGAGAGAGAATATTTATCAGAACTACAACAACGAACAAAGTGGAAGACGAATTCTGCCGAGTTGAATATCGGAGACATGGTGTTATTACAAGAAGATTAACTTCTTTACGCTGGAGATTAGGCCGTGTTGCTCGTCTGATTCCTGGCTCGGATGGGATCACTCGTGTTGCCGACGTCAATACAACAAGAGGCTGCGTACGTCGAGCTGTGGTTCGTCTCTGCCGCCTTCCCACTGCTGATGATCTACGTGTTTGAAATCCTTCGTATTTCAAAGGGGGGAGTTTATGTTACCACCTAGTGTTAATTTTAGTAGCAAAGACGAAGAAGTAGAATATGGTTATGAACGAGTAGTTTACGCGAGTGTGTATTATAAAGAAGTTTGTACCGTTGTTAAAGAAATGGAATCTGTGTTGCAACCGCCGCCACCGTTTGGATTTGAAAATAATTTAGTCAACGTGACATCGGGAAATTTAAGCAGAGAGTGGGAAAACTGGAAAAGAGCATTTATGATCTACTACGAAGCATGCGAACTCAATAAGAAGCCTGTAAAAGTGCAAATTAATATAACACATAATTGGAGGCAGATGTCGGGAAGTCTACGACCAATTTGCAGAGGAATTTGAATCCGTCAAAGATTTGATCGGAAGATTGGATGAATATTTCTTACCGAAAAAGAACCTTACAGTGGAAAGACACAGGTTTTTCATTCGTAATCAAAATGAATTGGAGTCCATCGAGCAGTACGTGTTTGAGTTGAACAAAATGGCGGCCAAATGCGAATTCAAAGATTTATGTGATGATTTGGTGCGTGATCGGCTGATTTGCGGTTTAACAGACGCGGCGTTGCGGGAACGTTTGTTACGAGAACAAGATCTCACATTGAAAAAGGCTCTGGCAATATGTCAAGTAGCGGAAATATCGCGTGTCCAAGCAGGGCATATCAAAATAGAAAACGTAGATTATCGAGTTCATGAAGTGCTATCCCACCAGAAGCAAAGTACAAATTTACCAATTTATACAAGTGAAGAAGCGGTAGTTGATGCAGTGAATCAGGGTGCCAGCAGCTCGCAGTGGCGTGGATTTCGTCGGCCCCGAGGCAGGGGCAGCGACCGCCAGAGGTCAGCAACAATACCTACACGTGCACCAGCGCAGCACCGTGAGTCAATACGTACTCCAGCTCGTTACAAAGGATGCTCAAGATGTGGTTCAAACCATCACGAACGCGGTCGATGTCCAGCGGTCGGGCAACGGTGCAACAAATGTGGAAAAATGAACCATTTTTCAAGGATGTGTAGATTAATTTACGCTGTACAAGAAGAATCCACCGATCAGGTAACAACAAAAAAATGTTTTAAGGATTGGCTAGCAGAATTGTGCATAAATAATATAAATATAAAGTTTAAGTTGGACACAGGGGCGGATGTCAATGTTATACCACAAAGATTTTTGAAAAAGTTAGGTATCAAAGATCATGAGTTAATTTCTACTAAGTTAAAATTACATGGGTACTCAGGGCGTGAAATTAAAGTGTTAGGAAAATGTAACTTAAAGGTCAAGTACAAAGATAATATATTCATTCTCAGTTTTATCATTGCGGACGTTCAATCAGTCCCAATATTGGGGCGGCAATCATGTGATGAGTTAAATTTAGTAAGAAGAGTTTTAAATGTTGAAAAAAGTAACGTTGAGGAACCTATTTTACATGAATATTCAGATATTTTCGAGGGGATAGGATGTTTGCCTGGTGAGTACAAAATTGAATTAAGACAGGATATTACTCCTGTAATTCATTCTCCACGAAAATTGCCATTGGTTCTACGTGAACTGGTAAAAAATAAATTGGATTCCATGGAGAACGAGGGCATTATAGCGAAAGTTGAGGGTCCAACAGACTGGGTTAGTAGTATGACAGTTGTAAAAAAGCCGAATGGAGACCTCCGCATTTGTTTAGATCCTAAGGATTTAAACAGAGCAATTAAAAAGAGCATTTTAAATTGCCAACCCTAGATGAAGTAACTGCTAAGTTATCTGGTGCCAAGTATTTTAGCACTTTAGATGCCAAACATTCGTTCTGGCAGCTTAAATTAAATAATGAAAGTAGTAAGTTGTGTACGTTTAACACTGTGTTTGGTAGGTACAAATTCCTTAGATTACCCTTTGGTATCTCTTCAGCTTCGGAAGTATTTCATAAGAGGCTATATAATCATTTTGATGATATAGAGGGCGTTACATTATTCGTTGACGATTTATTAATACACGCCAAAACCAGAAAAGAACATGATGAGATATTACGAACGGTATTACAAAGATGCAGAGAAATTAATATTAAACTAAATAAAGAGAAGTGCAAAATAGGCAAAACGGAAATAACATACTTAGGCCACAAAATAACTCAGTCCGGGGTACGTCCTGATGAATCACAAATTATTGCAGTTAGGGCCATGCCCACACCTAAAAATGTAAAAGATTTAGAAAGATTCTTAGGTTTACTAACTTATGTCGCGAATTTTATACCAAACTTGTCTGAGAAAACATGCTTATTGCGTGAATTGCTAAAAAAAAGATATACAGTGGCACTGGGAGGAAGGACATCAAAAATGTTTCGAAAATATTAAAAACTTGTTATCAAAGCCACCAGTGCTACGGTATTACACTTTAGCGAAACCGGTCACATTGTCGGTAGACGCAAGTAAAAATGGCTTAGGTGCATGCTTAATGCAAGATGGTCTTCCCGTTTGTTACGCATCAAAATCGTTAACAAAAACTGAACAGGCGTATGCTCAAATAGAAAAAGAGCTATACGCATGCGTATTTGCCTGTGAAAAGTTCTATATGTATATTTATGGTAGGCAAGATGTCACTTTAGAAACTGATTATAAGCCATTAGTAAGCATAATTAAAAAACCGCTCGCCAGTGCTCCCGCACGATTGCAAAGAATGTTATTAAGACTACAACCCTATACGTTTAGCTTGGTATATAAACCAGGTAGGTACCTATACGTAGCCGACGCGCTGTCCCGCGCGATCGCCGCAGGCGCATCAGATGCGACCGAGCCGCGTGACCAATTAGATATGCAGGCGCAAGTGTGTGCCATGCTCGCAAGCAACCCATTGACAGATACTCATTTTTTACGAATCCAAAAGTGTACTAAGGACGATAAAGAGTTGCAAGAATTAAGTAAAGTGATAAGGAAAGGTTGGCCGGTGCAAAAGAAAGAAGTAAGTGATGTGTTAAAACCATACTGGGAATGTAGGAGTGAGTTATCAGTCGCATATGGGATCGTATGGAGGGGAGCAAGGGTTGTTATACCTAAATGTTTAAGGTCAGAGATGTTGAAATGCATTCATGCTAGTCATTTTGGCCTTGAAAAATGTAGGTTGAGGGCTAAAGAAACAATATTTTGGCCGAATATGAACACACAGTTGCTAGATTATCTATCTAATTGCCAAGCTTGTTTAACTTATAGAAAACAAAATATGAAAGAAAGTTTAGTACAGCACGAAATACCTACAAGAGCTTGGTCAAAGATAGGCGTAGACATATTCCATTACAAATCTGAGTCATTTTTAATAGTTGTCGATTATTATAGTAAGTTTATTGAATTGGAAAAATTAAAATCACTCACTAGTAACCTAGTAATAGAAAAATTAAAGAAAATTTTTAGCCGACAAGGAATACCAGAAATGGTGATGTCTGATAATGGACCTGAGTTTTCCTCTAATAATTTTCGGACGTTTGGCCAAGAGTGGAAGTTTCAACATGTGACATCATCACCTAGATATCCCCAATCAAACGGTCAAGTTGAAAGGGCAGTGCAAATTGTAAAATCTATGTTAAAGAAAACCACATATGATAAAGCTGATATTTATATTGCTCTTTTGGAATATTCAAATACACCATTAAACAGTGAGTTAGCATCGCCGTCTGAACTTCTTAATAATAGAAAATTAAGGAGTATTTTACCCTGTAACCCTGACTTATTCAAACCCAAGATTCAGAAAAACACAAAAAACAAGCTAGAAAAAAGGCAATCATTACAGAAGAAATATTACGATAGGAGTTTTAGGGATCTGTCATCTCTTTCAGTAGGAACTAAAGTAAAAGTAAGACTGGATTCTGGCTGGGAAAATGGTGTGATTCATAAGATTCTAGAAAAGAGGTCTTATTTAATAAAAATGGCCTACGGTAACATACTGAGACGTAATCGTCGCCATCTGATTCCAGACTCAAAATTTAGGCAAGATAGTTCACAGTGTTTTAGGAATAATTATGATGACATTCAGGTTTCTTCTCCGGTCCCCTGTGCTCCAATGCAAACTATTCCGCACAATAATACTAATTACAATAATACTAATTATACCACCCGTTTTGGCAGGACAGTGAGGCCTCCTGATCGGTGGATGCATTCCTCAGCAGAGCATTGATTGATATGTGGGCTGGACAACGCCAGTGTAAAATAGTTTATAAGTCTATTTTTGTAAGCATTATGAAGATTAAATCAAGGAATTTATTATTAAAATATGTCTTAGGTAAGTAATAAGTAACAAACATAAAATGTATTTCATAGGTTAAACAAAAAAAAATTTACCTATTTAGCAGTCAAAATAATTTTTTTTTGGACACTCAAATGCAATAAAATCCTTCCCAGAATTTAATGAATTTTTGAATTTTTATTAATATCAGTAATTATATTCCAATTATATTAATCAATATGATAGTAAAAGATAAATAATGTATTTATTAGAATAATTTTCTCAAATCTCAATGATCTTTCTTCAATATTCATTTAGGTAGGTAATGTAGATTTATGATGAGAAGATTGATTATTATTTTAACTAGCTCCTAAAACAAAATGTATTGAAAAAGTTTGTTGATTTAAGAATATAACATTTTCATTCAATGTATGCATGTATGAAGCAATAAATAATTAAATGTGTTAAATTAATAAAATATTTGAATATAATGAAATGTATGTAATGTAATATGTAAATTGTAGTTATTTAATTTAATATTTTAATATAATATAATGTAATTTAAAATTGTAATCATTTAATATTGATACCTGTCTATTTTGTTATAGAGAAACAATTTTATTAATAATGTTTAAATTAAGTAATTGCCCTAGTGATGTACGAGTGCATGTAGGTGTAAAGTATGTCTTGATTAATTACATTATTATCTTTGGAGAAATATGATAAGTAGGTATGGATGTAGTTTTTAGTTTTATTGAAGGAGTAACGTGGAGACTGAAAATTTATATAAAAAGGGGAGTTGTGATGATATTTAACAATAAGCCAAGGGAGGGTAGATTGGGTACTTAAGAAAAGTCTAAAGAAATAAAGTCAGTCTACAACTAACCGGCGTTCTTATTTAACACACTCGACAGCCTCATCCAGCATTTAAACGAGAGGGGCCCGAATTTATTGGAGCAACAATTTGGTTTTCGTGCGGGGCGCAGCACTATTGACGCGCTGGCGCAGCTCAAAGAGGTTACGGAGGTAGCATCCGCTCGGGGCGGCGGCGATAAGTCTTGACATCGCCAACGCCTTCAACAGTCTGCCGTTCGGCGTGATAAGGGAGGCACTTCAGTATTTCGAAGTGCCTACTTATTTAGGCAGACTGTTGGAGGACTACCTCCGAGGGCGGGAGGTCCTCTATGGGGGAAGAGGAAGGTTGATCCGCCGCCCGATGAGGTGCGGTGTTCCCCAGGGGTCCGTTTTAGGGCCCCTGCTGTGGAACATTGGATTTGACTGGGTGCTCCGCGGCACGCTCCTTCCGAGGATGCGTGTCATATGTTACGCGGATGACACCGAGGTCATTGCGGGAGGGGAAACCTTTCAGGAGGTGAAGAGACTGGCAGAAGTCGGCGCCAGTCTAGTGGTCGGCCGCATTGAGGCGTTGGGCCTAAAGGTGGCCCTTAATAAGACCGAGGCCCTCCTCTTCCATGGGCCTCGGCAGGGGCCGCCTCCAGGTGCGGTGGTCCGCGTAAACAGCGTGGACGTGCGGGTGAAGGCCCAGATAAAATATCTGGGCCTCATTCTGGATGGGCGGTGGTGTTTTGGCGCACATTTTACCATCATCACGGCCCGCCTCATCCGCACCACGGGTGCCCTGGGCCGTCTCTTGCCCAATGAGCGCGGCACGGGCCAGTCATGCCGGCGTCTCTATGTATTCTCAAAAGTATGGCGCTCTACGGAGCGCCAATCTGGGCGGGTGCCCTCAACGCCGAAAATAGGCGCCTGTTACGGGCGCCTCAGAGGTTAATCGCGTTGAGGGCTCTACGTGGGTACCGTACGGTATCGGGGGGGGCTGCTAGTGTTCTGGCTGGCATGCCCCCCTGGAAGCTGGAGACGGATGTTCTCGCTGCTGTGTACCAGTCCCGCACAGCAGCGAGAGCAATAGGGGAGCGCCCATATTGGGACGCCGCTGAGGGAGTGCGCCGGCGTGCCCAGAGTGCGCTACTGCTCAGGTGGGCGGAGGACCTGGCCGACCCGCTCTATAGCCGACTAACCATAGACGCGATGAGGCCGGTCCTCGACCAGTGGGTACGAAGGGAAAAGTGGCTCCTTACGTACCGGCTGGTGCAGGTACTTTCCGGACATGGCTGTTTTGGAAAGTACCTGCCCACCCCGAGGTGCCACCATTGCGAGGAGGACACCGCCCAGCACACCCTCGAGGTGTGCACTACTTGGGCGGTGCAGCGTCGCACATTAGTGGATGAATTTGGCACTGACCTCTCGCTCCCGGCCCTGACACGGGCTATCAACATGGCCCGTGGCAAGCGAGAGAGGGTGGGAGGCGATGGTATCCTTCTGCGGAGAGGTGATGTCGCAGAAGGAGACAGCGGAGAGGGCCCGGAAGGAAGATCCTCAGGCGGGCCCTCTCCGACGCAGATGGCGGGAAGTGAGGAGACGGCGGTTAGCACGCCTTCTCCCTGCTCCCTAAAAGCAGCACCGGGGTGAAAGTCGAGGGGCTTTCCCCGTATACCGGGATGCCCCTGTTGCGTGAGGAGGCCCGGCGTGAAGGCTAGGCCATCCGCCAGGGACGGCACGGTAATCCGAACCAGGCACCATGTCGTCCCGTCAAGGCGATGAGGTATACCGGGGGTCTTTTTTAGTGGGTATGCCGTCACCTTCTGTGACGGAGAGTCCCACACTCCCCCGCTGCCCCACCCAGGTAGCAGGATAGTGCGTAATGCATTTTTTCCCCCTGCAAAAAAAAGGTGTAGATATAGTATATAGGTTTGTGATCGATTAACGAACACTTTTTATTAAAACTGCTCTATTTATAAATCAGGTTCTTGGCAAAACAGAGCTCCATTCTACTTTTAGGTGCCTTAGCGACAGTACCAATACGTCTACCACGAGTTGTCACTTTAAATTTACGTTATCGTTCGCGTAAAAAAATGTATTGAAAATTTGTATTGGGATTCGACATGACATGACATGTCATGTGTCACCCAACATATTTTTACGCGAACGATAACGTAAATTTCAATTGGGAACTCATGGTAGACGTACTGGAATACTAATAGAATACCAAGACAATAACCAAACACAAAAGTGTGTCACAAGATCACAACTATCATCACCATTGCAGGCTGCAGAGTCCAATCCGAACCAGACAACTCAAAATTGTGTCACCAACATTAATTTAATAAACCCCAGGCATGGTGTATGATTTCCATGGTGTAGGTATCTTCTTGAATTTTGTATTTTAAGGGAAAAAACACAAAAGCCCCATAGTACCTAATATAAATAACCAAGTTAAGGTAAATATCTTTCGCGCGCCTTTACCTTATTGATCCATTTAAGCACGCATAGCTTTGAACATCCAAATTAGATGACAAGATCCAATCAAAATGATCGTCGCCAGAATATTCATATTTCGTATTCTGTTCGGCATTTCTGCTCAACTCAACCCAATTAAGTATAAATTGCGTCTATAAGTAGATAACTCAAAGGAGAATCCACATACCAGTTCGGAACTCAATTCAATTGAAGAGTACCCACTTCCCACATGGCACTGCGTAGTTCCTCTTTATTAGGAATTTGTAACTCCATCTGAATGCGGTAGAGTTTAGAAGACATAAAACTAAATAGATTCCGCAAATCTCTCCGTCTGTATCAGCAAGCGTGAACCTCTTTTCACGCTTACCCGGTGTCTTAAGTGCGAGACAAATGCGACGCAAGCGCGGTCAACCAATGGCAGTATTGGCTGTAGGGCTATGCCCGTGAGCAAGGTCATTGGCCGATCGCGCTTGCCGCGTCGCATCGCGTCGCGATTGTCGCTCACTTATGACACCGCTCACGATAGATAGAAATTGTACAATCGATTTACATCAAGCTCATAGACAGGAATGTTATGTAAATCTTTTCGAAGTTGACATTCCTTGCCATACCAATAAAGCGCGGACTCAATGAAACAGCGTCGAAAGAATAGCATCAAACTGCTTTTTGTAACCACAAAGAACATTAAATCATGTCATCTATTTTGATTTATGCCTGCGATTTAGACCCTTTGGAGGCAACGACGTTTTGGATTTCAAAAGGCTGGGCGCTAACTTACGTTCTAACGAGGGGATGCTTTCAATCCTATTTACATATACTATGCATATATTAGGTTATCTAAATGATGTGGGGACAGTGCTGACCTTCTAAGTCACTGGCTGTTGGGCATTAGATTACTTTTTAATGTTATTGTTGAAAATTATGACCGAAGACCAAAAATAATGAGCGGAATTTTTGACAGAACTTAGCTGTAATGCTTTTGAGGACCCAATAGTTTGTGATTAAGTGAGGAAACTTCAAAGACTTCGTTGCTTGGAAGCGACAGCGATGAGACCTTCTCCTAACCAATCTTTTTTTATGTGACGCTTGCTAGTGCAAGTCACTATCGATTGTCCAGGAGGCCTGGTTGGACCCAAAAACCATAGGCTGTTAAATTAAACGATAGTCTTCATATCATCATTTTAATTAGCCCTTTGCTGCCGAATATAGTTATTTACCAAAGTTTCAAAGAGGACCTGATATCACTTCAAAATCCTGCCAACCCAGCCAACTTTATCAGTTCCTTTCGTCTTAGTGAGCAACCCGGCGAGGTTTGTATAGCGTGACATTGCTGGCATAACCTAAACTCCCATGGCTATGGACTAACAAGTCATGTAAGATAGGTCGATACCATTATAAGCATGAATAGTTAGCCATTAGAGATTGCGAATTCCACTGTGTTATTAGGAATTATTCTTGATTACAAGTTACAGTGGGGCGGGCCCTCATATTTCGGCCCTGGCAGGATGACTTAGCTCGGCGGCTAATGCTGTTAAAAAAAAAGGCTCATGACTGATATCGCAACAGCAAGATTAGTGCACTTCAGTTATTTTCACAGTGCTATGTCGTATGGTCTACAGTTGCGAGGCTCGGCATCTCAACAGCCTCTGTTCTTCAAAAAAAAACTATCCGCTCCATTTACAGCCTTAGACCACGTGACTCGCTTCGGGAAGTATTCAGAGAGAGATTTTTCAACCGTGTACTCTCAATTTATTTATGATATTTAGTGTATGTCCGTAAAAATTTGCACCTCCCCTCAAGAAAAACAGTGGTGTTCATAAACTCAATACTAGAATTAAAAATATACTCGTTACTCCCAGTCTAAGACTGCATAAGGTAGGGAAATCATTTGTTGGTCATTGTGTAAAATATTTTAATAAGATTCCGCAAACTATTTTTAAACTGTCTCTTCACAAGTTTAAGTCACAAATTAAAGCTAAGTTGATGAAGCGAGGTTATTACAGTGTAGAGGATTTCTTAAATGACAAGAATTTGTGGTCTCTTCTTATTTCTTGTTATGACTTTACTCTGTCAATAAAAAAACTTGTGTAAAAAAACTAAATTGAAAAGAGTAACCATCGAGTTTCTTGCCGGAGTCTTCTCGATCGGAAACAACCTCCGAACTGGTAGAGTCACATTATGTTTCCTATTTATGATATTGACTAGTATTAATTTATGTTAGTTTATTTTTATTTGGTATATTTTTTCTAGTAATATTTTTTTTGACTTGTCATAAGTACTTTTTATACTTTAACTTACTAGCACTGAGGTTTTTTGTATCAGAAAGGGGAGAACCTGCCTTTTAATTGGCTACTACATACCTTAACCTAAGTTAACTTTAACTTAAAAATACGCTGCTTTTTATATTGCCCATCAAGATGACCTGACTCCACCTAATAAAAAGCGGCCGTGAGGTCCAGAAAAGGCTGACAAGATTAGCGCAGTGATGCTTCACTTTCATAGGACTGGTCAAGCTTATCTTAAGAGCTTGCGCCGAAATACCCCACCCTCGCCCGCACCACGTCTGCTAGACTATCTGCATCTGTTGGCCGCACTAAAAGGTTCGGTGACTCTTTTCTTTGTCGTACCATAAAAACGTGGAATGCTCTTCTGGCGCGTGAGTTTCCTTCCTCTTTGGATCGATACCCATTGAAAGCAGCGGCCGGCAGCGGCCGAAAAGCATTTCTGCAGGCCTTCAGGATGAGTATGACCAGGTCAGTGATTCGTTTGCATGACTATGCTTGTCAGCCATATTTCTGGACCTCACGATCGCTTTTCATAGGTGGAGTAAAGACGTGCTGACGGACAATATAAAAAAATGCTTTTTCACGCCCCGCTCGAAGACCTCGATTGAAGGCTACGTCACAATTACAGCTCTAAGGGCTTCCTGAATTTTGATTCGATCTCGTCGAGAAATACGGTGCGTTCCGCTGTACCCACAGATTATTCAACTGGCAAACACACTCCTGAATAAAAGCCATATTCTCACGGCGCCTGGTACACACGTAATGCATAAAATATTTTTCGTGTGCCGCCAAATTTTGTACGTAACATATTACAATATTGGATTCCCTTGGGTCTACAAATACATGTACGGAGCAAAACGTAACGGGTACACTTGGACTGAGTTTTTCAATTGCATATAAGTTAACTATGTTTTTTGGTTTTCGATTTCTGCAAAGAAATATTAGTGGAAACATTCTGATTCGCTGGTTATTGTTCAACCATAAAATATTGAAATGCCATCCCTTTGAGCGGAAATAATTTGACGAAAAGGAGATGAGGCGTGAAAACTTAGGGATCACCGAGCTGGTTTATCGCATAAGGTTAGGATGCAACCAGAACAAACTAACATTGTTTTCCGATCGACAGCGGCTTTTTTTTTAATGACATGATATTAATTCTAAATTTGCAAGTCTTAATTCGGATTGAACGTTTGTGAGAAAGAACACTTTATCACACTTTCTATGTCCTGGGTTCAGTATACAAGGAGCTACTACGATGCATCATAACACACGAATTTGCCGAAATCTTAGGGTCTCTGTTTCTTAGAATTTCCAAATTCCACAAACCATAGTGGGCTGGCCCTATTCAGAAGACATATTCCATCAGTAGCATTTTGCCACAATCATCATCATGTCACTAGGTCACTAGGGTCAAGGTCCAAAAAAATGAACATACACACACATACATACCATCACAACTATATTACAAACGAGATAGTCAGAAGCAAGTGACCGTTGCAGTCATGGTGAAAGGAACACCTCTCACTTTTCACTAACGGTATTACGAGTGGAGCCCAACGAGGTAGGTGGAGGGCCCTTCGCCGTTATCTGGGTTGATTAAATTGGTTTTTTATCGATTTTTTCATCATCAGAAATGAGTTAGTCAGAAATCTTACAATGAACAGAAAGATGTTTCTGACCAAATTTGAACTCTGGACCACACGTTCCACGATCAGAGTTGGGGTGGTCAACCCCTAGGCTACGACGTGCGACGCTCTCCTTGTAAAAAAAATGGTTTTTCGTGTTTTATGGCGAAATATTTTGCTCACTGTACAATTTCCTGTTCATATTATTAAAGCATTACGTAAGCAAGGAAACGAAGAAATATTTTCTAGCACATTTGGTACATAATTATATTTACATAAGTAGGCCCGGGACACTCACTGAGTAGAATTTTACGAATAATTGAGTTACTTACCAATCTATCTTGAAATAGCTTTCGCCTAGTATAGGGGCTCATGGTTAATAATAACCTGATATAAAACTTTCTCTCAATGCTGTGTGACATCTACAGTAATGATTGAAAAATAGTACATTACTTAAGCATCTGCTAGAAATTGTGGAAGATGTAATGTGGATTTGCAAAGTCAAAGTCAAAAATATTTTCATACAAAAAAACACATAAGTACTTTCGAATAGTCTAATCAAACTGGTTAATATAATTATACATAATATACAATACGAGCTGATCCAACAGACTTCGTTATATCAAATGTTTGACAGCTGGTGTCCATTAACAAATCTCGCCCACTTTTCTCCGACTGGATTTACATACGAGTACATGGGGCATACTAAAAGTTTTGCACTTCTAGCTAATCGGAACTATTTGAATTTCAAATGTTATATTTTTTTAAACGGTGCAACCTTCTCAGTAATAAAAAAAAAACAATAGGCGGGAAATCATTTGTCAATTGTTTTTTATCACACATCAAAGTTCTAAGTACGCAACGAAAATGTAATTAAGTCGAAAAGATTTTAGAGCGATGATTTTTCATGATTTTAAAAGTTCTCTCTCCCCGCAAGACTGTGCCGCTCGTCTTCAAAATGCTTTTGGGAAAGAAGCACTTTGTTTGAGCATCGTGAGGCGATGGTTTGCTGAATTTGAGAGAGGTCGAGTTTCTTTACGTGACGAATTTCGTGAAGGGCGGCCTTCAACTGCCGTCAACGAAAATAATGTGGCTACTGTTAAGCGACTAATTGAAGAAAGCCCGTGGATTACCTATGAAACAATTCAAGGACTATTGGGGATTGGTATTAGCCAAATTCAGAAAATTTTACACGAAGAATTGAAAGTTTGGAAATTTTGTTGTCGTTGGACCCCTCATGAACTGACAGCGGAGCAGAAGCGGGCTCGCGTGGAATGGTGCTCACAGATGCTACTGAAGTACGACCACGGACATTCTAATGCTGTTTATGACATTGTCACAGGAGATGAAACGTGGAATTATTGTTTTGAACCCGAAAAAAAACAGCAATCTTGTGAATGGGTGTTTGAAAATGAGAACAGGCCAACAAAAGTGAGGCAGGCGAGAAACGTTGCTAAGAAAATTATCGCGTTTTTTTTCTTAGCTAAGGGTCCCATCTGTACAATGCTACTTGAAGATCAAAAGAGTGTTAATACCGTAGTGGTATTCTACTATTTGTGTGTGTTTGAAAAAGTTCGCGAAAGACGACCCAAAAGCCGCGTTCTCCTACATCATGACAACGCTTCTTCACACACGGCCAACAAAACAAAGTCATTTTTAGCTTCCGAAAAAGTTGAACTCGTCACCCATCCTGCGCATAGCCCCGACCTAGCACCCTGTGATTTCTGTATTTTCCCCAAAATCAAAGATTTGATGAGAGGTTTCACTTTTACCAACTCCGAAGAGGCAGTGATAGCGTTCAATCAGCACGTAGAAAACATGTCTTCAGATCTGTGGTCCTCCTGGTTTAAAAAATGGTTCGGTCGCATGAAAAAATGTTCAAAATGTAAAGGAGAGTATTTTGAAAAGCAATCAACATAATATTTTGGTTATAACATGTTGTTTTTTCAAGTTACGAAAACCTTATAGTGTGACCTACGTATACTATTATTTTTCACTGAATTATTGTTCAATCATAATAAAATATAGCCTAGACTCGTATCACTCCTACTGTTTACTGTTTACTGTTTACTTGTACCCCCAAATTAAAATATTTTTTATGAGTATTTTGTCATTGCCAGTTGGATTTTGTAAAAAAATTAAATTGTTGAAAAAAGAATGATTTGATTCAAAATTTGCTAGGAAAAAGCGATCCTAGAACTGAAAGTGTCTAGTCGATCTGCAGCACTTATTAAATGGAAGCAAAGCTAGATTTAAATTGTTTATAAACATGTTAGTACTAAAAACTCTATACAAGTTTTAGAACTGAGTTAAATCTGACGATAGCGACAGAATGTTCGAAATAATTGCAATGCTTTGATAGTACTAGTCTAAACCACCAAATTTGTTTTGACGGTCGTAAAGGTGAGATGTTGTTCATATTACAGAAGAGCATATTTCCACCAGATCAGAGCCCATTCCGAATATCTGGGTGATGTCTGTTTGTTGATCATGGGACAGCAGCTGCAATCGAGAAGAATATTCTTGAGTTTTAACAAGAAAAGTGTGAATTTCGTTTTCCTTCGAAGAAAAGTTTGAATTTGGTAGCAATAGGATGATGCCATGGAACTGCTGTGAACACAGGAAACAAAAACGGCATCTTTGTATAACTAGAAAATAACCTTTTTTTTTGCGTCAGGAAATGCATTTATGCATTCCCAAAGCCCTGGGTTAGGGACACCTGGGATATGTGAGACTCGGAACTCCTGGGAAAACAGAGACCCGTACCCACTAATACCTGACGGTGGGTATCTTCGGCGCAGAATGGAAGGGACCCGGGATCCCTAACGATGGGGAGACTCCTCGCAGGACCCTTCGGCGCGCAAGGCCGCGTGGCAGCCAGCCTCGGGAGGAGCAGGCTCAACTCCAGTGCACGATAACACAGACCACTGTGTCCAAAGACATGCGTTACCGTCATTCTCGGGATCGCAAACCGAAACACACGCAGACTACACGACCAAGGGCCCTTTTAGTCGCCTCTTACGACAGGCAGGGATACCTCGGTAGTATTCTCTTCCCCTAACTGCAGGGAAGAACTAGAAAATAACCTGGATCAACCTTTAAAATAGTTTGTGTTTTTTGCATGGTAATGAACTGCCACTTTGCCATTTGTTTTTTTATCTCGACAGCGGGACAATAGGCGCTAACAGTTTTTCTGACCGCAGAAAGCTCATGAAAAGTTTTGGCTACAAAGAGGAAGCATTCGAACCTATCTCAACCCTCAAAACATGGTTTGACATAAAGACCAAACCATTTTTGAATATGGCCGGATTTATTTGATCAATATGGTCAAAAGTTGTCCTTGTTTGCGAGACGAGCTGAAAAACATGGTTCTAAAAACTATAAAACAAAATGCCTTCTTTGTCCACCCTGAAAATATGTTGATGGTAATGTTAAAAGATGAAGCGGCGCAATTCAGACGGTTGGCTCTTCGGAGAGCTAGAAAAGCTCTGGATTAGAGCAAAGAAAATCCGCGAATTCCACCTTCCAGAACTTAAGAGTCGTAGCGTCTAATTATTATGATTTAATTTACTGGGCGACAGATAAGGTAGCATAGCCATCAAAGAAAATAAAATACACCGACGTCTGTCAGAGAAATTTCAACCGCCTTCATGATTGCGCAGGAGAGAATTTGCAACAAATTGAAAAGTTTTCTATCCTTGCCACACTAAAGCAGTAGAAAGGTGCGTGAATCTTGTAACTCATGCTTCCTTATCTGTCTGCGGTCCGGAAACGAGTGATGGTCTCGTTCTTACTAGAATAAAATCCAGGCAAGACAAACCACATTTCAATACCAAATCTCAGCATTTTAGCCAAAAAGGAGATGATGTGGGTCATTCAAGATTTTGAAATATGATTATTAAATACGTGCTTTTCATATTTTCTAGTTCGTTTAAGTTGTAGTTGGTATTTTAGTTACATATTTTGCACAATACCCACAAAAATAATCTTTTTTAAACGCTCATTCGAAATACTTATTTGCATTTTTTTTCAAAACTTCAAGCTTATCGCGCGACCTCAAGATATTTATTAAATCTGCAGAAATTTCATACAAGTACTTCTTCAAACATGGGTCATTGATATATAGTACAGGAGCATCAAGATTTAAATTTTCGCTCCACCCCGACGTCTTATTGCGGATAATGATGATGGTCATAAGTATTCAGTCCCCTACCTATATATCAGAGGAAAAGCCACTGGTATATACAACATTACTGAAATCCTCTTAAGTTATTCCTGAAACTCTATAACGAGTTTCTTTCGTGAGTGGCGAGAGTGCTCTTTCCTCAACAAGTATGTACTTACAGTCAGTAGAGCCATACTAGAAAATAATTCTGAACCTTTTTGTGCTATTTTTCTCAGCTCCAGAAATGTACAGTTCTATAACTAGGTTTACTCTTATCTTGACACAACATTATTAGACAGAAAAAAAAGATCTTGGGAAGCAAATGTTTCTGTTACTCACTGTAATAAATACCTTGTAGCATTGGAATAGTCCAAAACGGGATTCCGATATATCGGCACGGTTGCAAGCGCCATGATCACGCTTCTTCACTTCAATTTTCAGTCACTCCGTGATCATGGCGCTTGTATCAGTGCCAAAATATCGGAGACTCATAATAGAAATCTTTGTTCTTGCAAATAACAAGCGCGCGTGAATCAGACTAAATTAAACTTTATTGTTTGGTTTTAGGAACGTCGGCACGCGCGCTCGTAAAGTGATTGTACTATACATGGTATCAATCCCGGTTTGAACTATTTGAACGTTAGCGAAAGTTTAAAGAAATATACTTTGCAGCATGTACCTATCTGTACTGATAGTGAATTATATCTTAAAACTGGGGATGTCAAAATATTTTTTCTCTCAAGTGTAGTAGATAACATCAAGCAACAACAGTATTATTTCTGAAGGACTGAGAAGGGTGTGACTTGATGCCTTTCTTAAGATTATTCGCAAGTGTTTTTGTTCTCCAACATCACTCTACTTGTATTACTGTATATTACTCGTAGCTAACTCCTAAAGAGGGTTGTACACTGTTTTATAGAAAATCGATTCATAGAAATTCGTTTCACATAAATTATTTCGCATATTATCATTTCATCGAATAATCAATACTTACGCAGAATAGTTACTTCAAAGAAATTCGAATCATTGATTTTTGTTACGAATAAAATTAATTTCTTAGAATATTCTTAACATGGAATATCAAATCAAATATTATTACTGCTCTTAATGTTTGGCTTTTTTAGTATTCTCAAGAACATTTTTTTTGCCACTTATGTTCATTCGCCGCAAATTCACTACTGGCAATGTGGTCACAGTTCTAACCTAACCAACAGAGGCTTTTTAAACTAATGTCTGTTATTAAATTAATTAAATTTCTGTGAAGTATCTTTCTATAAAGTAAATACATAATAATATTAGACATGAAAATATGTGTACGAAAATTTTATAAAGTAAAATAGTCGTTGAAACAATAATATTCGAAATGAAAATATTTGAACCGAATATTCTATGAAACATTTTCTATGAACCGAAATTCTATGAAAATTTTGTCAGTGAAACAAGGGATCACCCCTAAAGGGTGTCCAATTGAAGCTTTCAAACTTTCATGCAAAAACGCGCATATTTTAGTCTTTATTTACTGATATAATATTCAGTGTCATTAATTATGAAAAATTACCACAGTCAAAGGCAATTCGCGTGGTTTTTTAAATAAGAGTTTTTCAAGATTGGATCACCCTTTACTACTTCTGAAATAAAAGTTACGCACTCAGGAAAAAAGTAATTATTTCTCAGCAGACGATACTAAATTCGTCATTTTCACCATCACTCCCGGGAAAGTTCTTTCCCCACGCAGAAAAAACTCACCGTGTCTTGATCCCACAGTATGGTGCTGACCCTAGGCTTGATATGTTTAATTACCGGATCCCTACATATCCTTTTCATTCTTGGATTTGAGTAATAATCAACTGAGCAACTAAAATACTAAAATGCGCCCCAGCATTATATGTCGGCCACAAATCAGTGTTACAGGCTCAGATAGTATTTTTGGTGGTTAGGTTAGGGTAGTATGTCGGTGTTTCCTGCGGTAAGGGGAGTTTCCCAAATAAATATAAAACCCAAGCAGGTAGTTGATTCTATCCATTTTATTAACTCCTCAAAATGTGGAGTGCGCGTCGCCGAACTGTAAGATTAGGTACATATGAATGCTCTTGGTCAAATCCCTGGTGACACAATTGTGTTCCTTTAAGCTTCTTAGCGCCAGAACCGACGCTGTTAAGTGAGTTTGGCCAGATATATAAAATGAAATGAATGATGCGGTATTTACTAACTCAAATACATTATCTAAACTCAAGTAGATTAACACCTTTCAATGATCTTCCTATGAACTTAGTTTTATTCCTACACAAGGATATTTATCCTTACACCGAGACCATGACAAGTGGAGTGTTGTTGAGGGCATATTTATCAATGGTCTTCCCATGAACTTATTTCTATTCCTATCACTAACCCGCTATCATGACGTCACTATAAGCGTCCAGAGTTGGTACGCTTGGTATTCATATGTCACCGCATGATTGATAACGCAAAGTTAGTTTATAATCTGTCTCGCGAAATTGTAAACTGTCGAAAAAATTTAAACAAATGGCATTCCATTTCTGCCTTGCGGTATCTATTTAGAATTATATCTGTGAGTTTCACAGTTAAAACATAGTTATGTAGTATGATGTGTTGTTCCTTAAAACAGCCTTTACCTTCATGACTAGGCCTTAACCTTATTTTATTAACACAATACTGTTCTTTTGTCCTGTAGACCTAGGGTGTTTGGTATCGTGCATAATGAAACCCGCACCTTTTTAAAACACCCTTAATAAAATCGCAGCAAAGGTCGGCGAATTTGTAGCTTTAGAGACAATCACGTAGCTGAAGTGCTATTCTTAAAACCAGTCACCGTAACGTTTCGACTCCGAAAAAAAAGGCATGTAACCTCGAATTTGTCACACTACTCTGCTGGATTTATCGGTAAGAAGCTGCCAAAATGTCAGGCACGCACGCAGCACATAAGTAGCTACTGCGACATACTCCGTTTGAGACTCGAACACAAACTTCTAAACACGAAGAAATAGTACTTTTATTACCTGTACCAAAGAGTATTTGTTACACTACTCTGCTGGATTTAATGGTAAGAAGCGGCCAAAATGTCAGGGACGCACGCAGCACATATGTAGCTACTGCGACATACTCTGTTTGAGACTCGAACACAAACTTCTAAACACGAAGAAATAGTACTTTTATTACCTGTACCAAAGAGTATTTGTTACACTACTCTGCTGGATTTAATGGTAAGAAGCGGCCAAAATGTCAGGGACGCACGCAGCACATATGTAGCTACTGCGATATACTCCGTTTGAGACTCGAACACAAACTTTTGATCACGAAGAAATAGTACTTTTATTACCTGTACCAAAGAGTATTTGTTACACTACTCTGCTGGATTTAATGGTAAGAAGCGGCCAAAATGTCAGGGACGCACGCAGCACATATGTAGCTACTGCGATATACTCCGTTTGAGACTCGAACACAAACTTTTGATCACGAAGAAATAGTACTTTTATTACCTGTACCAAAGAGTATTTTTTACACTACTCTGCTGGATTTATCGGTAAGAAGCTGCCAGAATGTCAGGCACGCACGCAGCACATAGGTAGCTACTGCGATATACTCCGTTTGAGAATCGAACACAAACTTTTGATCACGAAGAAATAGTACTTTTATTACCTGTACCAAAGAGTATTTTTACACTACTCTGCTGGATTTATATACTACTCCGTTTGAGAATCGAACACAAACTTTTAAACACGAAAAAATAGTACTTTTATTTTTACCAAAGAGTTTGTTCGCGTAAAAAATTGTATTGGGATTTGACATGACATGACATGACAATGTCAAATTGAGATTTATTTTAGTGGCCCCCCGACCAACCTCCCGGTTATGCAGAAAGGCACACTATTCCTAGCACACCGTGAAGTGTACCAGGGACTATCTCCGGTAGGTCCTGCCGCCACAATGCACAATGCACAATGCATTACACATTATGGTACTCATAGGCGAGTAGCCCATGACATTACCCACTCCCATTTATCCAGAATGGTACCGGAGCAGTTATAGTCGCTCACCACGCGCATCCAGAGAACGCTAGCGGCTTCAATCCCCTCTGGGGACGTCAGAGAAGCCAACTACGGCGGCCCGGACAGATAATCCGCTTAGAACAAACCGCCATTATGATCACGCACACACACAAAGTGAGTTTACGGGCGATACCGGCGGTAATCGGTCACGCGGCGAATCGCACTGTCACGAGTGTTTTTGTATTTATCGAACTTGGTGAAATTTTTCACATGATGATTTTTTTAAAATTTTGGCGGGTTCTATCAGTTTAAAAATGCAGAGCGAATATAGAAGTAACCCTAGGCGGTGCGGCAAGTTTGGGTAATTATACTGTAAAAAGGCGAGAGCGATCTGTAACCTTTTTATTTTGTGGTCAAAGTGTGTTCGGTCACCTGGGTGAGTGCGGGTTCAAATTTTTACGGAATCACTCTACTTCCTTGAAGTATCCTCAAATGAGGTCGAAGAAAAGCTTGACTTAGCAACACAATATTGCAGCGCATATTGTAGTGAAACAAATTGGTTTCATGTGGGACAGGCACGGTCTGACGCGTGGAATTTAATAACGGCCTCATGGGTTGAAACCGCCTTTATGTTTTTATTTTTGAACTTTGAACTGCTTTATAATCCTTTCAGGAGCCACCCGGAAAATGTTTTGAAGAAACAATTACCGTCTGCATTTCTTCAGGGTTATTCACTAAGATGAATAAGAATGTAGACTTCTTCTCCTTTTGTTATGTGGCGTTCTCTGGGATTTTTTACCACAATTCCGCCAATGTCACGTGAGTAGCCTTTACACGGTAAGGGGATTATGCATGTGTAAAGAATGTAGACGTCGTTTAATTTAAACGCCAAAAAGTGATTCACACCAATTGACAGTTAGGGGCCTTTAAACAAGATGGTGGAGTCAAAGCTTCAACTGAATTTTATACCTCCGATCACTCTAAGTACATATTTAAGACCACTCGCATGTAGGTACCTATTGACGGAACTTGCATACACATGATCAAGCAAAAACGGTGGCAAACCAGTATGCAGACTGCTTGATGGTAAGTGCATATGACTTTAACATTTTCAATGTTGAACACTACAGTATACGCGCCTTGATTTTCTTATGTTTTACTCGCGTGGGGTGAATATTCAGACCATTGCATTTACCCCATTTCATGGTATTATTTTAACATTTTGAAATAAAATACATTATATTCTAGTTATTTCTTCATTCTACAAGTTTAGTGTCATGGCACTTGTTCCTTAGAAATAACATTAGCATTTAAAAAATATGTTAAAAAGATGTAGGAAAAAGTACAAAATTTACCCAGGCTCTGTGTATTATCGGTTTATTATAAAATTAATTGATTATTTTACCTTTTTCATAGCAATCTGTACAAACAAGGACCTCAACGACAATCTATCTGTTGCATGTTTTGAAGATCTTTAGGGCAGAACGGTCACTAGATCTAGGACAGAAAGCGCATCGACAATTTTTACCGTTCTAAGGGCATTCCTAGGATTAATTGGTTCATTTTCACCGCTTTTCTGTTTTAATAGTATCTGTGCTTTAGTTTTGAGTTTCCTTTTAAATTTTGAAGTTTCCCCTAACCAATGTCGTACCATGTTTTCATGACGATCGTCCATATTTCAAAAAATCTGCAAGATAATTATTACAAGTGTATTAGAGATTTATATTAGTCTCATAAAAACTTATAATAAAAGTTGAATAAACAAGTAATACTCATTTTTGAACGCCGATACTCGCGTGGGGTGAAATTCCGTCCCGAGACCCCGCCTTTTTTTCACCACTAACGTACACGTTGACTATCGGCACGGTACTGACCTTGAGCACAAAATAAAGAGTTTACAGAAGGACCGCTCGCACCTTTTTCCTAAACTTGCGTGAACCGCCTAGGGTTACTACTTACTATATTTTTAAATTGAAGTAAATAAGTTATAACTACCTACTTGACAGAACCGGCCAAAAACAAAATTCATCATGTGAAAAATTGCACTAAGTTCGACAAAAACAAAAACACTCGCGACAGTGCGACTTTCCGACTCACCGAAGCTCACTGACTTCGCTTGTAAACTCATGTCTCTGTGTGCGTGCCTCAAAAATGGCGTGTTGTTCTAAGCGGGCTATCTGTCAGAGCGCCGCGCATGTCTAATTTGTGCCATGAGCGTTGTTTAGTCCTCTAGGATTACACTAGGCGACATAATCTGCGGTCGCATATTTAAAAAGTTATGAACAAAAATATTCGTCTGTGACGAATATTCACCCCACCCGTGTACTGTTAGTGTTAAGGTTTTTTTATGAAGTCATTTTTCGTATTTAAAAAATATTAATAGAATTTTTACTGATATCTATTCTAACGCCTTTATTTAATTTCCGGCCCTTTAAAGAGCTTTGAAGCAGTTTCGAACGTGGTTAACTTGAGGAAATCTAATCTTTTTACATGATTGAATGTCAGAAAGTCACGATTCCAAATTTCCTTAAATTCCAAAGGATAAAATTACAAGGTAATTTTGTCAACAAGCAATGGTTTAATAATCCCATTAAGATTAACTAAAAAAAACAGACTCGTTACTGACTGGCCAGCAGCAATACGACTCAAATTATTTTCTAATATATTGTCAAATATAAATTTTTTAACGCAACCGACTTTTTAAATCCACTATGAGTCATGCCATGTCTCTCTTTTTATTTCTTTTTTGTAATGTTAATGTGACATTTACTTAAATTTGGATATTGAGTTCGACCAAATATGTTGTAATATAAAATGTTGTATGGGTGTAATGTGCCTGAATAAACATTTATTTATTTATTTATTTAAACTGCTTGTTTCTACTTTAATTCTAAGAGACTGAAAAATATCACTATATCGATAACAATTAAGGCGGTAACACACAGTATACAGGCGCATGACTTCGATTTTCAAGACATCTAGTCAAATCTTACTTAAATTATTATAAATGCGAAAGTTTGTGAGCATGTACGTATGTTTGTTATCGTTTCACGCAAAAACTACTAAACGGATTTAGATGAAACTTTACAGTAAAAACAGCATTATACAGCAGAGTAACACATATGCTACAATCTGTATAGATTTTTATAAAAAATGAAGTTCTCGCGGGCGATGGCGCGGGCGGAAAGCTAGTGGTAATTATAATTCCTTCACTTCATTTATTTTCCTGCTGTTTTAACAACATCCCGTTAACAAAAGTAACCTCATAACTTACCACCTTTACCTGATAAACCAAACCGTCAAACTTTGTAATCTGGTTACGGTTTAAAGTGGCGATGGCCGTTTGAGTCTCGAGTTATAGATCTAGTTTACGAACTCGGCGCAGATTGGGGAGAATATTCATTTGCGAGGTAATTTTAACTTCCGAGGCGGAAGGTAATTTTGTCACCAGACAAGGTAGGTATTAAAATTTCTCATTTCGATTTATTGATGAAACAGACTCGTTACAGCAGGAATAATATTTTGGCTGAAAACTTTTTCAGCAGTATCGGTTATTTTATTTTATATTTTATACGCTGTGTTGTGGAGTTTTACTGAAATATTGAAGAACTTTAAAAGTCCTTAAATGTAAAATAAAGGCAGTCTCATCGTTGCATGTAACTGTTGTAGTATAAGTATTTCGCTTTTTTTGATTATTTTGAACCCATGTCCTTTAGATGTGTGGCCAAGAAATCTTACCACTTAGCTGCGGGTATTATAGTGATGTTATAATGGTGATTGCTGAGAATAATTACATATAGAAACCAAGTCCGCGCGCCCATTTTTAAGCACCTTAATTGGAGCCATAAATGGCTCCAATCGGACGCTTTGCAGTGTTCATTACAGCTCCGCAATGTTCAATGTCAAAGCGCGCCGCACGTAAGCAAGTAATAGTCACGCTTGTGTGGATCGGATTAGTGCTGCATTTTTCATGGGGCGGTTGAAGACTATCCTTCTATACGTTATTACTTTAAGGGTGATTGTGAATTAGCATATTTTTTTAACGAAGCTGGGTTTATGTTTACCAGCCCGCATTCATAGCGCGCGATCTCCAGTACCTTTTTTTACAAATATAATTATAGAGCCAGTTAACACACCACTTGTCATGGTCTCGAAGTGGGGATTAATATCCCTGTTGAGGTACCAGACAGTGAAAATAAGCCAGGCTCGTATCCCAGCACTCTTAGACCCAGTTCATTCAGAAAAGATCGTTTCGTGAAGTCCACCACGCAAGTCGAGGCGAGTATCCGTGCTGCAGCGCATTACGCTAACCGTCAAAATATACATTACGTCCAATTGTTATTGTTTAAAGATATTCCATAACACAATGAATAGGTAAATGAATATTTGGATATTGTATTGGTACAAATCTATTTTATCAGCTGAAACTTTCACAAATGTTGAACTCGAAATGATAAACTGTTTGACAAATATATCTCTGTGTTTTTAGTAGCGATTCCCGTTGCGAAGCAAAAAATAACAAAACTGCTAGTTCAGCTGTATGTGCCCGTTGTTCCGGATAAAATATTATCAACGATTGTGTGCGCTGGACTGTACTGTTAAAAAATCCTGTATATTTGTTTCTGTTTTGGAAGTTTTCCGCCAGAATAACAAATTTAACGTCTTCTACGGATCGTATCTAACTTTCCTTCTTGATTATTTTGCAATAAAATAAATCAGTCAATTTTCAATTGAAATTCAATGTTATTCGATTAAAATATCGCCCAAAACACAAACCCTTTTATAAATTTACATAAAACTAGTTGATTTTCCTGTTAACATTTTGTTACTATAATCAATGTGAAAATTGATATGGGCATTCTGTGTTTTTTTAATGTGTACATACCATGTACGTGGCAAATAATTATGCGGTTCGCCTTCTGGTATCTAAGTGAGTTTCGAACCCAATCCACTGAGAAAATTATTATCCTGCTATAAAAATAGTGTATAGTTATTTGGTAAATTAAAAATAGTTTTTGTCTAAGTTGTTTAAACCTGTTATTGGCCTGTATATAACCTGTTACATTCAAAAAAGCATTCACGACTACCTTTTTGTTGAAATATGTATTTTTTGTACCAAAATAAATAAATAAATGTTATTTATAGCACATAATTTTATACAAGCAGTTTTTATAAACCAACAACAATGAACCTTGATCATACTCATTAAAAAGGGTAATTATTTTATATAGGTACTTAACCTACATATTCTGGAAGCCTAATTCTATCCCTTTTGTTCCTATTTTGTGAAGTTTGTTAGAAGGCGAGAAATGAGGCTGAGTGTTAAGATTTCATTATAAACAGTTACGCGGTTGCTCTGTTGACGTCTACGTCAGAATTTTAATTAAGCCAAATTGGCTCATTACGTTTAAGGCGCCTGTTTTGTTGTTGTTTTCCGCTTTTACAATGCCGACCTTCCGTTAAGTGGATAGATGACCTAAATACATATTGTTACTACTTACACCTAAATGTTTGTGTCTCTTAATAGAATAGACATTAATCTATATTCGTCCCACAGTTGGGCACTGTTATCACATTGACTGTTAAATTATTAATGTAAATTAATCAATATAAATATGCGCCAAACAACACACCTCTTGTCATGGGTCCCGAAGTTGAAAAAAGTATCCTCGTGTTAGCTACGAGGTATCAGACAAGGAATTAAGCCCTGGGCGTGTCCCAGCACACCCATCCCGAGCCAATTTGAAAAAGATCATTTCTTGAATTAACCCGACCGGAAATCGAACCCGGGGCACTATTTATTTATTTAAAACTTGCTTTCCTCCTGCGCCCGCTTCGCCTGCGTTATCGTTATATATTATGGCCGAATTACATAAAATATTTTTATAGTATAGTCCATGTGTTATTCTGATGTATAAGCTGTATTACTGAAAAGTTTCATCCAAATCCGTTCAGCAGTTTCTGCGTGAAAGAGTAACAAACATACAAACATCCTCACAAACTTTCGCTCTTATAATTATTAGTAAGATTAGTAAGAAAAAAGATAAGATTGGTTTGCGTTTGGCCTCAGTCTCGCCTGGTGGTGAGCGATTACGAGGCCGATGGTGGTACACGCTTACCCAGAAAATTAGTTCCTCTGGCTTTGAAGATACCAAGGTTGTAAGTATCCGGAAACACAGACGCAGGGAGAGTGGTCTACTCCCTAGCGGTGTGGACAAAAAAAGACGCAGCAAACCGTTGAAAGAAGATTGCTGGAAAGTCAGCTACATGTGGGTGGAGGCCCTCCCGGCGTCTAGTGGTACAGAGGCGTCCACATCAACCTTTGCAAAATGGGTCTTTTATCAGGTAAAGGTAGCCTCTGTACGGTATTAGAAAAAAGAAGGTGGTATCAGGTACACTACGGAAATCAACGCACAACGCCAATCGTGTCGTCTAAAAAAAGCCATACTCCAACGCACAAGCTCTTCAAAATTCTTCATCAAACATAATTCAAGATCTTTCAATTACATACAAGATTACATTCCAAGTAATTGACGTCATAAATCAGATAGAACCACTAAGTGCGAGTAAACATGACTTTGCTAATCTTGAGAAACTTCTATGAAACTAGTCACGTCACGTAATAATTATGGCAGCTAATATGTCAAACTTAAAGTACCTGACGGAGATAGGCGAATGATTTACGCCTACAACTTGGCCTAGTTAACGTACTTAAAGTTAGCCTAGTTCAAGCAAGTATACTTTATCGACCTAATTTGTTGAAACTGAAGAAGACGTGACTGAAGATGTCCTTTCTGCTCAAAATTTTAAGAAAACCTTGAAGTGACCTCTAAAATTCGACGATCTCAATATGAGAGTCTGCCTGAGCCTGCTTTTTGACATGTAATTTTATATGAGAAATAAAATATCTATCTATCTATCTGAAGAGAAAAGTATTACAATCGCTTAAATCCAGTCAAGTTCATTCCCTAAAGTGATGGTAGAGGGTAATTTCGTTAGTAAATATCCAGCCTACAAAATACGTTAGTACCAGGTAACAGCTGACAGGCTAGAAATAGAATTGTTTATATGTATTAATGATAATGATAACTAACTATAGGTATTGATTTTCAAACTGTATGAGTCTGGTTACAAAGGCAAAAATTGTAGGTGATTAACTTGAATTGTAAACCATCCTTTTTTTTAAAAGAGCAACTATTGAGTCTGCGACACCGGTGGTAGAGTCACATTCCACTTATGTACTATGTATATTATTTAGTATATAGATTATCTTAATATTATTTATGTTTATACTATAGCTAAATTTGAAATGTTACGAGTAAATGACGATTCAAAAGAACTCTAAATTCGTGGTCTACTTGAATAAAGCATTTTGAGTTTGAGTTTTGAGTTTGAGCCCCATAAGGGATTTTAAAATGCTGTGATTTGGTTGCAGTCTACCTCCAGGGCTCCTGGCAACATTCCACACGCACGTACCGCGTCTGCTTTAGAGGTTTAGGAATACACTGAGTGCAACCTTCGACCCTTAAGACAGAGCTCTTACGATAAGCAGATGATAAAAATGAACCAAAAAAGGATTAAAAAATAAGTTACTATTTTCCTATCTCTGTCTGTTGCTGAAATACGCTGTTGCAAAAACAGCCCTCAGTACGTCTACCACAAGTCTCCAATTTAAATTTACGTTACCGTACGCGTAAAAAAAAGGTTGGGATGACACATGACATGACATGACAATGTCAAACCCCAATACAATTTTTTACGCGAACGAAAACGTAAATTTAAAGTGGCAACTCGTGGTAGACGTAATGGCTATAAACCCAAACTACTCGTACTTCCATTTTCAACCCTGCCTCTTTGTATGAATAGAGGAAATTTACTGTAGGATGTTCTTACGTGATGGTTCTCAAGCGTTGGGTAATTAGGCTTTGAGCTCTTTATTGAAAATAAGCGAAATGATTAAATTCATTAGATAGTAGGCACTCGTATAATAGGCTGATAAAGTAAAATTTGAGAAATTACCCTACCGGTAATGGCCTGTAATTAACCATTTGCATTTCAGATACTGAGAAACAGCACAGATACATAAATAAATAAAATAAATATCTGGGACAATTCACACCAAGATTATCTGACCCCAAACTAAGCAGAGCTTGTAATATGGGCGTCAAAGACTGATAAACATACTTAAATATTTTTAAATACATACTTAAATAGATAATGATAAATAGAAACACACATTATATCCATATTTTAGTATTGAGATTTAAAGTACGCTACTTGTAATGATGATACAAGTTAGTAGTGAAAGGAACAGAGTATGACAATGTGCAACATGAGAAGCAACAAGAGCCAGTGACTTTTACTTTTTTGGTCATCAACATCTTTGGACCTGTCCGATTTTTTTTTTCAATTAAACCTTACATACCATCACGACTTTATCTCAACCGGGGTAGTCAGAGGCAAGTGACTGTTGCCGTCATGGTGAACGGAACACCCAAAAGCCCACTTTTTACTAATGGCATTAGAACCCAACGTGGTAGGAGGTGAGCCTTCCGCCGCTATCCGGGTTGATTTGGTTTTTTATCGATGTTTTCCATCATCGGACAGTTAGTCGGAAATTAAACAATGATCACAAAGATTTTGGTTCTGGCCAGATTTTACCTCGGGACCACATGATCCAAAATCTGAGTTAGGGTGCTGAACCACTAGGCCATGACGCTCTCTTTTTAATTCAATTCATTACAATTTGTATCAATTTTTATTACAATTTGATACAAATTTATTTAATGCACACCACGAGATTGATAGATTGGAGGCTCGGATACAGATATATTTTACCAATCATTCTCAGTGTTAATACCTGAAATCCTATTTGTTTCGTTTATTACGGAAACCTAATAAAAACCACCGAAATAAAAAAAGAGTATGAAAAGGAATGAAATTGAATTCGAAATAACGGTTTCGATCTGTATGTCCACCATGAGTTAATGTCACGTGAACTAAGATAGACTTCAGAAATTTGAATAATAGACATACTAGTTACATAACAGGCAAATGCCCCAGGTGAGCGAGCACGTTTATACCAAAGAAGGATGTTTAGTTAATAAACGCCCATGTTTTCCCGGAACTGTTGCTAAACGTTAAAGTTCACGTTATTATATCCTGGCGAGTCCCACAACTTTTCTTGGTTTCCTAAGAAGCGAACATTGCTTTTTCTTGTTTCATGACCTTGACAGTTTTTAGCTTCTTTAAAGATTTTCCCAGAAGGAAAGAAGTTTGTATCAATACGACGTGTAATTTTTTAAGTATTAAATTAAACCTGCTCGTAATACATTTTTCAGTGAGTGACCAAGCCACTTAAATATCTACGAAGTGGAATGTAACTGCTATTGCCACCATTCACGCTTGAACCACGTGGTTTGGAGCGAGATGATGGCAGGAGACCTGATGGCATGACACTGATTCCCAAGTAGGATGGATGAGCGCTAGTGTGGGATGCCACTAGTGTCGACACTCTGGCCCCGTCCCATCTCAAGGGGTCAGTTTCGAGAGCCGGGGCGGCAGCGGAGGCAGCGGAGCTATCCAAGCGTAAATACGATTCAATTTCAGCTGCTATTGAAACTTTAGGCCCTGTAGACCACATACGAAAGCATTAAAAGAAAAAAATAACCCTCTACTGATCGTGGCAGCGAGAGACCGAAGAGCTGGCTCTTTCCTCACTCAACGACTTAGCATAGCCGTTCAGAGTGAAAATGTTGCCTCTATCCTTGCTGCCATGCCACACTCACAGGATTTGTTCAACGATTGACGGTATTTTTTATGTGAATTTTTGATTTTGGCATTTTACAATGCACTTTTTTCTACGCAAAGATAGAAACTAGAAAAAATCGACCTGATCTTATGGACTCCCGCTTGAGAAGATTAGGTTGAATTTTTCTAGTTTCTACTTTGGTATTTTAAATTTCTTATGTTTATAAGATATATTTTCTTTTTTAGTTAGATTAATTTTAGGTTAAGATTTGTTTATTTCAGAGTTTGTAGTTACTTACAATTTGAATGTTTAAAATGTGATATTTACATTAGAAATAAATTGGTCAAATGTTAATCACATTTATCTGAAATGTTTGTAAAATATTAAGTCGGATAACAGGTCGCTTAATCGTTCCCGAATAACAAGTTCAGTTACAGGTAAAACTATTACGTTGGTCGTCCGCTAACTTTCAAAAGTTCTATGAATTCGTAGGCGTATCCTGCCCACAGCCCCATATTCCGAATACAACTTTCATGTTGACCAAGCAAACAAGACGCCGAACCGAGTAAATTCAAACAGGCCAACTGAAAAACCGGAATCCTAAATTGCAATGTCAACAACTAATACCAACACCGCAGGACGGGAAACAGTACGAATCAACATTGACTGATTTAATATCAGTATCGATCCACGATGACATACAGTAATGAATATGCCAGAAAACTAACACAAGTGTACGGCATTCATAATTGAGAGGAAGAAATTACCCAGTAGTCACACTGAACGTCATGTGGTACTTTCCCACGTTCTTATATTATTACCAGACACACTATTGGTCGAAGTGACTTTGAAATTGAAACACGTCAGTGCAAAACTCGTAATTACAATGGAATAGAAATCGATGAAGAACACTTGCCCATCGGTACATTTGAGGATCACTCGTGTCTACGGAGCAGGGATAAAGAATTTCAAATTAACGAAAATGTCAAATAAACGAAAAATCAATTATTAATGTAATTTTGAAAGGACTTGATTTGAGTTTTAAACGGAATTTAAATAAACTCTTTCAAGGTACGTTCAGTGATTGAGATTTGGTTGTTGAATTTCTTTATAAAATAGGAAGTTTTAATGGGTTTTTAAATTTTTACAGATGATGAACAAAGTGAAAACTCAGGGCCTTGTGTCCGATTTGATGCCAAACATCAAGTTGATGCAGGTTGCTGGACATTTCCTGTTCAACTATCACTCAGGTAATGAAAAGTATGATTTTAATAACAATTTACATATAACATACAAAGAAAGTGGTAGCATTAATGAAGAACCTAAAAACTCTTAGAGAAATATTCAGTTTTAGGGGTGCGTAAATTGCGAAGAAATGTTTTAAAGATAATTGTTTTCTCAAAGTTAATTACGTTGTATCAAAGTAAGCTGTTATACAATGAGAAACTACATAGTCTCCTAATCAAGAAGAGAAAAATAAGCGTTTAATATAAAATAGACCGTCGACTGAAAGAGAGAAAGAAAAATATATTTTTATTCATGTAAACTTTACAAACAATAATAAAATAAACATGTACCTTCATATCCTACATACCTTTCAGTTAAAAAAAATATAACAATGATAAAAAAGAGAATATACAAAAACTGTCGACTTAATTCTACAATAAAGAAAGTTTTTATGCCGGTTTAGGCAGTACCTAGCTTGGTATAAGGGAAAAAAAGTTCTTGGTATTGAATTGTGTCCTTTGAAAACATCATTGACGTATTATGTGTAGTACGAGTAAGTTGATGTTTCTTTACAGATAACTCTGGCATGACCACGCTCCTTCGCAAGATATATTCGAGCGTCCACGCCTTTTTGATCGTAATCCACTTCTTCTGCATGGTTGCCAACATGGCGCAATATTCTGATGAAGTGAACGAACTTACAGCAAACACTATCACCGTTTTGTTCTTCGCTCATACCTGCATTAAGCTACTCTTCTTCGCCATCAGCTCTAAGAGCTTCTACAGGTTAGTGTCCTGCAAGGAGCTGCATTAGGTTTTATACTTCTTGTTTCATTTAACTTCTTATTTTCGTAAACATTAAGTGTTGGTAACTTGTTTCTTTAGGCAAAAAAATATTTTATCATAAATTTTTGGCCATCTTGGTCAGGGGGAGACGCCCCTGGCATAATTCCTTGTCTGGTACCTCGTAATAACGGGATATTTATCCTTTCTTTGCGATCATGACAAGTGGTGTGTAATCTGGTGCATATCTATTTATTAATTTGTCTGTTTTTTTAAGGAGTATGTATTTGCGAGCTCCAGTTCCTTTTCACAATTGCCGACAAGTAGTTTTAACAGCTGGTGAACATTATAAAATACTTCATCTTTATTTCGGGTCTATATTATCAGATAAGTGTGAGTTAAAGCATAACTTGAGAGTAACTTTACTTAATTGCTTTTAAATTTTTGTTCCCAACGGTCGTTAACGCGGCAATTTTTTCTTTTAACAGCATTTTCGTGTTCCCCTCACTACAAAATTAGCATCAATCACGCTTGTCACGTGCAAGGGAAGAACGTCATCGCAGCCTAAAATGTAAATATAGGGCTGGCATGATTGGCGTTTTAAACTTTTTCATCGAAATATGCTGATGCCGCGGAAATATTTTTTTAAATAGACATAACTAACGAATTTTATTGTTTCATTTTCATTTCATTTTATTTTTTTATTCCTAAGTTACTAATTGGTGATCTGTCGCTTTCCTGTTTATAATAATTGGGTGCCCACGATACAGGTTTTTCCTAGTGTGGGACCCATAGTCAGTGCAATCTGTATTGTTACGATATGGCGTTACTTGATGTTTAACTTGAAATAACATTGTTATGTTAATTGTCTTTATGCTCTTGAATCAGCAAAATGAGAATTACCCAAAAATGCTATTATGTAACAACATATTGGTTAAATAAATTATTTGTATTTGTATTAGATGTGAGATAATTATCTACATAGTTTTTTTTTTTAATCATCTTGTTAAAAGTGAAAGTCTCGTGTCATGCTCACGAAGCGGCTGAAAATATAAATTCTAACTCAAAGGGATAAGAACAGTTAAATTTAGATTATTAATCTAATTGGAGTCGTGAAACATTTTTGAAATTGGACATCGCTCTTTAGAATTCACAAAATCTGTTAATTCTGACAAGAACATAAGCATTTAGTGGAAATAGATTTCTATTTTAACAAGAATGGGTTAGTGGAATATTTCTTCAAATGCTAAGCTCTTTTTATCAAGCTATTTATTACATTTTGAAGCTATACTATGGATTGACGGATGTGATTTAAAAGGCTGCTCATAATACACATACATACATCCACTGGGGTGAAGCGTCATGCTTAAAAACGCGTTTAGCCTTCACGTGATGTGATCGTCCTTCTTTATCACCATCAGAAGATAACAGTGGTCTTCGCGTTAATCCAGTTCGTCATTTTTACGAGTAGAACCCGACCAGTGATACCTATGCACTGTTTTAAGAAAAAAACTCTACGTTGAGCAAAATCTCTACACTTTACTTCTGAAAAACTCAACTTTACATCTAAACAAAGGAAAACTAGAATAATTCGGATTTCGGTCCTTATGATATCAAGAGTGATCCGAACCGAAACCGTGGAAGACGTCCACAATCCGGATGGCTACTCTAACCCCTGAGCTACCGAAATTCAAATGGACAGAACGAATCTTTCTAGTGTATGCTTACGTTGCAAGCCATCTTCTTTTAAACACTCTATAATGTAAAACTACCTTTGTAAAGAAAAATAAATCACTTTCGAAATTATTAAAAAAAACATCCAAAATTAATATTTTTACAAATCGAAGAGCCGAAATTAAACTTTTTCTACTTTTCTATCTGTAGATTTGAAATAAGCATTGTTAAATGCTAAAATAATCAAAGTCTATATTTAACTGAAGCATCTAAATACACATTCCACCCCATTAATAACTAAGATAAATCTCTAGGAGGTGTGCCACCTCTCAATGTCGAGAGAATGCCGCTCGCAAATAATACAGCCTTCGCTACAAAGAAAATTCATTTCCACGCAATTTTAATTTAACAAGCGAACACAAAGGTTCTGAATAGAAAATAATTTTCTTCATGTCGACGCCTCTGGCACTGAGTAGGTACAAGGACAGAGGGTTGGCTGTTATGATGACAACGAGAAGGGTACTCACTTTCAGATTTTCAATGCAAGTCAATTCTATTTATGTCAGACGCATTGCCCCAAACCGTATGTCTAAGGAGAATTCAGTATGTTCAAACTATGCATACACCGGGTTTAAAAAAAGGAAGGTCCATATTTCTAGGAGAATTCTCTCCTTACAAGGAGAATTGCATCAGAAGAAAAATTGCCGGAATACAAGACTGACCTAGAGCTAAAAGGTTGTGTAGGTTTTTTAAAAGTTTTATGTACGTAAATCACAAAGTATAATATATGTTTAGAATTCTTGAAATAGATAAAATGGCCATGTCCCTTGAACTAAATTAAATTAACGCAATGAGATAGGTTAACTAAATCAAGTTATGTTTAAGTTAAACTTAATTTTTGTGTTATGAAACGTGTTAATGAAAAAGCGTAAAACCTGAAATTAGTTTGTTCAGAATCGAGAGTCGAGATTGATTCCACTAATAAAAAATAGGGGTCAAATTTTAACCAAAAAATATTTCAATTACGCCGTGTTTAATCATTACATAACTCTAGTATTATAGTGGAACGCGAAGCGGCAACGTCGCACTCGATCGCGCGTAATTACCATATACTTTTGAATATGCAACAAGCACAAGAAAACAAAAAAAACTTATATATTCGTAAATGATCCGCGAACATTAAATTTAATAATTTACATAACTCTTTTTGTATATCAAAAATTAGTTGAAGGGTGTCTTAAGTTTGGCGCTTTTTCAATTACACGTTGTATTGTATTGCTAATAGGATATTCTTATCATCTACTTCTAATACTAACAGGCTTTGGCAACAAACAATTACAGCAAATATTTAAAAGTATAAGTATTGAAAATAGTATTTAAAATTCAACAAGAAAGTAGAAAAAGGATTTACTTAGTTCCTTAATTTATTGTCCATACACCTTTCCAATTAAATTGCACTGGGCGTCCATGTTGGATAGTGGCTCGTACCACCTCATAGTTAAGGTGAACCCCGTGCCTTGTTGTTTTGTTCAGATAACTTCTGTAACTTGTTTATTCTTTGACTTTAATTTTATCACGACAAGCCAGTGTTCCCATCGCGGATGCTAAAGTTTATTCAGTTTGCTTGTGAATTTTTAAAAGACTGTTAAAGTGCCCGCTTTGAATGTTTAAAGGTTAATTTAAAAAATAAAATATTCTTTTTCATCGTGACGGATGAAACAGAATATTTTATTTTTATAAATTCATTCTAAAGTAGTTTCTGGTATATTCACAGTCTGGCAAGCAACGCATCGTTGACACCTCAGGTGTTGCAGTTGTCCATTGGCGGAGGTGATCACTTTCCATCAGGTGACCTTCCAGCTCGTTTGCTCCGTTGACATAAAAAAAAAATTAAGCGTGCCGGTGAAGCTTATCTACAGTAATTGAAGAGTCAGAATCAGAATCAGAATATCATTTATTGTGAAGCACAGGTTATCAAAATAAAGGTGTTCTAGGGTATAATAGATCTGCTGCGTCCCACCTGACAACAATAAGGCATACTATAAGTTTCTTAATGCTAAAATTACTCATTGATATACATAGGAACATACATAATACAAACATTCACAATAATTCATTTTTCGCTAAGGAACGTTTCCACAGTATAATAACATTTTTGGCTTAGTAGATCATGCAGCTTAAATTTAAACATAATAATATTGTCTAAATTGTGCAACGCCTAGGGAATTTTGTTGTAAATACGCGATGCTTTGCAAAAGATGCTCTGAAGAAGTAAAGTTGTTTTACTGGCTATCGAAGTACTGAGTATCGAGTATTCATTTGTTTTTATTTTGTTTGTAATTAATAAACTCAATATAAAAATAATTCTTAAAAAAATGCAAGAAAATAAAAAGGGCCTTTTACATAATACATTTAATGAATATTATTAACAAAATAACAACTCCGCTTTACCGCCAATTTGTTTTTTTTTCTTTTACAATTTGTGCCGAAAGGTAAACGCATCTGTGGCTATACAGCCACGAGAACGCAATGTGTACGATAGATGAAAGAGTTCTAAATTCAAACAGCACACCGTTTCATACAACATTGCCGGCGCGCTCTTCGTTCGAAATTCAAAGAACGCGCCGGGAAGTGATTTTGGGTTTTCAGTCTACGTAAATATGATACTTCGCGTGTTCTTTATTCAAAAGTAATGACAATATTTCCGAGCATGTTTATGAAAAAATAGTTTCCTCCTTATGAAGCTACATTGTCAGCGAGTAAAGCTATAGTGTTCCGTTCACCCGAACAGCAACAGTCAACTCATCTCAGACTATGTTTGCTATACTGGACTATATACTATAGGCTGAATTTTAAAGGAAGAAGCCGGAACATTCTAAATCGTGTAGAGTAGAGTACTCTAACTAGAGCTAATTTAACATAACTACTTAATCGCTATGTTGCATTTGTCGTGAATCGAAATAAAATTGAATAATTAAGTTTTCAATGTGCATGCGTTTTGTCTCTTTATTTCTTTTGCAAAAATCTGGGTACGCATCACCCTTGAGTTCTTTTTAGAATTGAACTTGAATAAATAAAGAGCAATACAATGTCTTCATTTGTCACATCAATCCGAATTTACTTCAGAAAAAATAATATTTCATATGTGTAAGTCTCGTTCCAATTGGAAAAGAAATCTTGTCTTTGAGCAGATTCTGTCGGGACGAAAAAGGTCGGATTTTTCAATAATAACTGAAGCCAACTGATTCACTTACAAGGGGTTGGAGTTTAGAGACTGATGTTTTATTAATATAACAGTGGTGTGTTGCATGCTGTTGCCCGCGTTTTTTCCCGTTCCCGCAAGAATTGCTGGAAATTCTCTATTGGTGACCCCTACACTCCCCATTCTTAAGGAACCTACCCGTAAATAACAAATTCTTCCTACGCCCAGTAGTTACGGCTGTGCATTGTTGTCAGTCACTCAGTCAGTCACTCAATGAGAAACAAAAGAGTACTAAATATGTTGATGATAGCTGTCCGTCAGCAGCTTCGCACGTAGACTGTCTTAAACTGTCTTTCCCGTCAGAAACTATCCTAAATTAAAAAAAATATAGTTAATGTCACTCCCTGATGTAGCTATATATTGGTGAATAATTTTCAAAATTGGTCCAGTAGTTTCGGAGCCTATTCAACACGAACAAACAAACAAATCTTTCCTCTTTTTAATGAGTAGATAAAAAAACCAGACACTTTTCACTAAGATCATAGGTTGAGCATAGCTTGTAGAGGCGTTGACATCTACCTTCACATAGGGTTACTTATGCTGCTGACATAAGACCCACTGCAATGGTTTTGTAAAGGTTGATGTAAACGCCTCCGTACTGTGGGTGTCAGTAAATGATTAGCATATTTAAATATTTTTACTGTATATATTTTAATGAGTAATCACAATAAGGGTTGCTACATAAACGACATATTTTAAAATCATTACTTTAACCATTTGTATTGAAAGTCCCTCACTAAATGAGCTTCCTATGCCGACTGCTGACTATGTCCGTTGAATCTACAATCATATTAAGTTCTTCAACGAAAAAATTATCAACAAAATAGTTACATTTGTTCTACTCAGGACCTTAGCCGTCTGGAACCAGTCCAACAACCATCCCTTGTTCACGGAGTCGGACGCCCGGTACCACCAGCTCGCACTCACCAAGATGAGGAGACTGCTGTACTTCATCTGTGGGGTCACCGTTTTGTCTGTAGTCAGTAAGTTCATTTAGTTTTCTATTAAAAATAAACTTTTTTAAATATGCTCAGAATTTTTGTTTCTGAAAGCACATGAACCCATGGGGCCCAACTGTTATTGCATAACGCTTATCGTAAAAAAACCCGGTGATTGATCAATACATAGGAAATAACTTTCATGAATCAATGGTGAAAGATTGGCTAGACAGGAGTAGGTTCGTATGAACGTGAATAGCAAAACATCTCAATAGCTTGTTTAAAATCTGGAATTCCAAATAATAAAAGCACTTATTTTCAGGCTGGATAACTCTCACATTCTTCGGAGAGTCAGTGCGTCTAATTGCAAACAAGGAAACGAACGAGACCCTGACGGAGCCAGCACCGAGGCTTCCACTCAAAGCTTGGTATCCATTCGATGCCATGAGTGGCACCATGTATATGGTAGCCTTCGCATATCAGGTAGGTTTACTTTCGTTATCATGTCGATTCTTATCAAGGTAGTTCAAGAAAGCGTGACTTTGCGATTGAGAGTTCACCCTGACAAGTTACAAAGGTGTGGAAGGATAGGCTAAGCTCATGTAAACACATAACATATGTTCACGGCTATATTTCTGAACGGGTTAGTCAGAGGCTAGTTGATTGCTGCCGCCCTGATTAACGGAACACTCAGAATCCTACACGAAGCCTTTAGAACTCAACGTGGTAGTGGCAAGCCTTCGGCGTTATCTAGGCTGCTTTTATATCGGTTTGCTATCACAAATATGGTTCTAGCCGTATATTGTAAATTATTGACCATTCTCTTTAACCTTCATCAGGTATACTGGCTACTTTTCTCTATGGCCATAGCCAACCTCATGGACGTGATGTTTTGTTCCTGGTTGATCTTCGCGTGCGAGCAGTTGCAGCATTTGAAGGCCATAATGAAGCCGCTGATGGAACTGAGTGCTTCGCTGGACACATATCGGCCGAATACTGCTGAGCTGTTCAGGGCTTCTTCAACAGGTGCTTAGATCTCTCTTGAACTTGTACTTTTATATTTTTTATACCCTTTGGGAGCCACAAACTCGTGCTTTTTGCAACTGGAGACCGAAACAGGACACCGCTACCCGTCCTTGTTTTTTAGGCCAGCTGGTGCCTTTATTATTTTTAATGTCAGAACTATCATTTGAAAAGGAAGCATCCTTAATGATTTCACCAGAACTATAAATTTTTCTTCCTGGAACTAATTTTACGTCTTTTACACACTCTTTGTTTCAAACCAGAAAAATCTGAGAGAGTCCTGGACCCAGTTGATACGGACATCCGCGGCATATACTCCACGCAGCAAGACTTCGGTATGACACTTAGAGGAGCTGGTGGAAGACTGCAGAACTTCGGCGGGCAGGGAATACAAAATCCCAACGGGCTGACGCAGAAGCAGGAGATGCTGGCTCGGTCTGCCATCAAGTACTGGGTGGAACGCCATAAGCATGTTGTAAGGTGAGTTTGACACTTTCAGAATAATAAGGAAATCATTCCAAAACATACAAGTAGACGTTACCAAAGTAAAATTTGTTTTAACGAGGGCTTTTAACTCCTTAACGCTCATACAATGGGTTTAGTTTGGAAAAACTGTTGGAGGAAACAGCATGTGGTTAGTTTGTGTAATCACACCGTACCCTGCACGCACATATTTATTTCTTTTTAAATTCTGTGTTTCAATATAGAAGGCATGTCAATTGTACCTAAAAAGTTCAATCCTTTGACGTTAAATTGAGATATTTTTATGGTTTAGTTAAGTGGGTAATTTACTGAAATTAGAAGGCAATAAAGAAGTAAAAAAGCACATACTAAAACCACGAATAAATAGTTAAAATGAAATAAATTAAACGAATCTGTCCTATCGACGACTTCGTTCTGAATCGGTAGGTCTGATATCAGTTTCCTATATGTCCCGTTTTATTCAAGAAACGACAACAAGACTTTTGAAAGCTACGAAACGCTTCAATCAAGATATAATTTCCTACACATAGCCTGATTTCGTATAATCTCATTCCTGGCTTTCGAGATACGTTCTTCCTTAAATCCAATAAAGCCAAGGTCTTATATCAAAGTCATTACCTACCTGTACCTCGTATCCCTCAATCGATGGGTGAAGTTGTCCCATTCTGTACACCTGACATTTCCCTCCCTCAAACGGGTCACATAACGACTCAATCAAGTAGAAACATACCGGGTGATTACTTATACCGTAAGGAAAATGATGATTTAAATAGAAACTACGTTTCAGGGCGAAAAATAGAATTTTGAATTCAAATAAAATCAGACGAACCATCGTTGATTTTTATGAAAACACTTAATTAAACTGTTATTGAAAATCTTTCACGCAAATAGTTATCACAACACCTGCTCAGGATGCCGTATAATTGCCCGGCATAAAGCTCTGTTTGTCCATGTGTATTGATTTATTCTACGAACTCTGTCAGCTGCTGCGGATTCCTTGGCATCGGTCGGGCATGGCTTTTAATTAAGTTGATATGTTTTTTATACCTTCCACGATGGAGGCATGTATGCTTATTGGTAAATGGTACTGCAATGAATACTGGGGGTTCGAAAAACAATTGCTTTTTGAGATTGATGTATTTTTTAATACTTGTAATTTGCCAATGTGCCGCAGCAAATAAGTAACCAAATCAGTAATGCATTACTTATTATATATTTTTTTTATACCACGTCGGTGACAAACAAGCATGCGGATTACCTGATGGTAAGCGGTTACCGCAGCCTATGAACACGTGCAACCAGGGGTATCACACGCGCTTTTTCGACCCTGCAAAAACCTAAAATAATTTAATAATTAATTAAGTAAATTTTAAATTATTAAGTGGAAATTTTATTTAATTAAATTAAATTTATAAATATTTTATATTTATTTATATTTATGATTTAATAAATTTTATTTATAAACTTAAATATCAACAAAGCTTCTACTTCTACTACGAGTAAGGAACTGCTGCTACACCCAAAAACATGTTGTCGCTAAATTTATTCACCACGCTCTCTAAATACGAGTACGTTAAGCTGTGACAAGTACAAATAAATAAATAAATAAATATGCGCCAGAAAACACACCTCTTGTAAAGGTCTCGAAGTAGGGATGTACCACACAAGTACACAATCCCTGTGTTACGAGGTACCACACAAGGAAATAAGCTAGGGGCGTCTCCCAGCACACCCAGACCCGAGTCAATTCAGAAAAGATCGTTTCCTAAATTGACCCGACCGGAAATCGAACCCGGGACACTACGGAAATCGAGGCGAAAAACCGTGCTACAGCGCACTACGCCAACCGTCGACAAGGTACATTTTCAAAGTACCAAAGCATAGTTTGCTCATTCCGGGAATTAAGTCCAGAACCGGGAGAGCGGTTGGCTTTTGTTTTTCTTTATCTCTACCTTTTTCATTTCATTCTCAGACGTATTTTCACTTTGAAGCTCGTTGAGAATGCAAATCAAATGCTTTGTACATTTACTGCAGTCTAACAGAAGTATAACCCTAAATTTCCAGTCGATCCTGCATTAAAAAAAATCTAAAAAACTTCTAGATAAGCACAAAATACAGAGCCTTCAATTGTAGGTACAGGAATTTAAGTATGTATATTGACATAAAAAATATTTTTGTACCTAAAAAAATAGCAATCTAAAGTCATAATTGTCCTGGACAGGGATCGCAGCAAGGATTTTTAGCAATGAAGGCAAAACCTCTTCACGTTGCACCAATACAACGGGCTTGTCTATCGGTCAAAAAATTTTAAAATATGAATTCTTGGCAGACCACGGAATATGAAAACTTTTAAAGTTTATAATTAGTTAAAATGTTCACTGTGTAGCGATGTTATTTTCGTATAATACGTATTTCTATTGAATCATCAATGTAGTTAATTTCCCAGACGAGGGCATTACGAAGATTACATACAACATACATTATCATGATGGCGGCACGAAACAGAAGTGATGGAGCGTTTGTGAACTTTTTTATACATCGATAATAGAAAAAAATATTAGAATACCTTTTACAGATCGTAATCATAATTTTCTAAACCAATGATTGAGTATATTTTATTATTAATGAAGGCATTTACAGCCTGTAGCAAGTAATACATTGCCATCGTTATTATTTTAATTATAAGTTTAATCTCTACATAATAATAAACGTTGATTTATTTATCAAATTACAGGTTAGATTACAGAATTTACAGCGAAAGTAAAATTAATGAAAAACATTGTTTGGCCTACAAATTGCTGTTAAATTGGTCTATAAACATGAAATACCTGGAATTGAAACAAGAGATACAAATTAAACTTCGGGAAACCTAAGACGGACTAAATACGTACAAAATCAAGTTAGCTCATAATTATCGTCATTGTTTTTGTAGCCTTGAATATATTCGTCACATATCGTACACAAAAGGAAGGAGAGATTAAGAGGTTTAAATATATAAATTAGAAAAATTGGACGTGATCCTAGAACTCAACCGGGACTTGAACCCGCGTATTTCACAGTCCGAGTGTTTGCTCTTCCAACTGAGATATCGAGGCTATAAGCAGACCAGCCCCCGATGCAGAACAAAGTTAAAGACCAATTCGGTTAATTTCTTTTATTTTTTATTCATTTATTAAGGATGGATAGTTTTTAAATAGTTGAGTTTAAGAAAACTAAACGCTTTTGGCTTTTACATATAAAAATATTGATTGTTACGGTTAAGCGGGTCATGCATTTACTATAATTAAAACAATATTACTGTATCGGTCGATAGCTTCATTCTGAATCGGGGGGCTGGTGAATTTGTCAAGGGAATTTCATGTTGTAATCTAACGCCACTGTTTCATCAATGTTCTAAGGAACAATGTGAATGAGCCTTTCGGAAGGGAAAAGGGTATTTTTGCAAAAAAAATAACCTTATATCTCGAGAGATTTAAGGTTATTTTTATTTTTTTAGACTCGAGAGTCTGATTTTGTTACTTAGTCTCTAAAAATATACAACAAAATATTTTCCCTTTAGTTGCTCAAGTAGAAAAGAACATGTTAAAAATAACAAAAGTTAAGTACAAACAACAAAGAATTTTTTTCCCCCTATTTTCCATTGTGTGCCTACGAGTACTTTGTTGATCCAAGGAGTTTTGTAAAGTATAACAACTTGAATGCGTTGTGGCTATGGCGTCTTCTTGCTACTGATACTAACTTGAAATTACTTACAATAGGACCACTTATTTGAGTTTCATGTACTTATCTGATCCTTATGTACTAAGTATGTATATTCACAGAGTATTTATATTTAGACACAGATCATAAAGATCTTGATTTGTGTAAAAAAAAACAATTTATCCAATATTCAATAAAGAGTGGGCAGGTTTCGGACAAAAAACTAAACGTAAGATTTTCGTGATTTCATTGAATGGAATCAAACTTACATTTTTGCTCTATTATTGTGTGCATAATACTATTTAAAAACACATTTAATTGTCTAAAATTAGGTAGTCGCCAATTATTTGCTAAATAAAATAAAAAACCGTTTCAAAAAAAATAATGATAAGACACTTAAAATTACACAGTACACAGTTAAAGTAATAATTATGAAACAAAAAGGTGCATTCAGTATTAGAGAGATAATTTATATTTAATTTGAATTCAGCTAAATAATCACGGAAACCTTAAAAAATGCGACGTTTACGATCTACCCCAAACGCAAAAAGCAAACCCTCTTAAAACATTGATGAAACAACGTTGGCTTACAACGTAAAGTACACCAGAAAAAATCGCCTGGTATGTTAATGGCTTCGGTAGCTTATTTGGGAGAGTGGCAGCCCGGATTGCGGAAGGTGTTGATTCAAGTCCCGCTCGAGCCGAAGAACCAAGGTTTAGTTTTCTAGTTTACATCTGTTGATGATAATAGAGCATTGTGAGAATGCAAAAAAAATGTTAAGTATCTGACTCGTTTCAAGTTTTGTTGCTTATTGGCTTCGATAATGTGTTTAACTGAATTTCAATCGACGGATGTGCGAGAGAGACTAAAGCGAGAGACAGAAAATACATACCATTGGGAGCTTTTAGCAATAAATTAAGCTTTTGGTGGTGTTTACCCATATATTTGGCTATAGAAGCCATGCCGATTACGTTCGTGTTATCAAATAATAACAATGACAGATAGCAAATTTCAGTTGTGTTTTATTTATAAATCCGTGAGTGACAAACAAGCTAACGGATCGCTTGTAGTGAGCACTTACCGCAGATTATGGGTTCATACCACAGCATAGTAGGTACTTTTTAATTTGCCAGAAAGACGAGCAAAGGGGACCATACAAAGCTTTTTGGTGAGCTCTGGACCCGGAATTCTATGCTACGTATATGTTACCGGCAATGTGTACATTACGGCATTGTATACAATGCCTAAAGCGTTCAGGCAATGTATGAAATATTCCTCATTTCATACTTTGCCTAGGCATTTGCAATGCCGGATGCGCAGTCGTCAATGTGTATAAAAGGGTTCACTAAAAAGAAAGTTCAGTCAGAATCGTCTTTTGGCATAAATTTTGGGTCGGAAAGATAAACCGAATCGTTTGTTTTCAATCTCAAAATATCTTTAGTAATATGAAAGTATAAAACGGCAAAAAAGAAAATGAAGCCAGTTCGTTTCTGGCTGGTTCATGTTAACCTAACATGCTCGTCGCTTCGCTCCTCGCAACCTAATAAACTCACGTCTTACAGAGCAATTCATTTTCGGGTTAAAAAGGTTTTCTGATATAAAATTTAACAACAAGAATAACCAAGCTATGCATTTTGCCAAAAGTTATATAAGCTTTACGTTAATTGAGTTTGAGTATCTCAATAAAACTTGATAATTAAAAGCAAAATCTATTTATTTCACACATTACCAAAAGACCACTGGGCATTCTATACAATGCCTAGGCATTGTACAAATTGCCTAGGCAAAGTATGCAATGGACAATCAAATTCGTAATATTTCATACATTGCCTTAACGCACCCGGCATTGTATACAATGCCTGAATTATACACATTGCCGGTGACAAATACATACATAGCAAGCTAATCTGACTGCCATAGTATTGTCTAATGGTCTTGACAACAGATGAAAAATGATGATACAATTCCAAAGCAGTCTTTGTTTTTATTTATTAGCTTTAATTGTATTTTATTTTCAGATTAGTAGCATCCATAGGGGATACCTACGGTACTGCTCTACTGTTCCACATGCTCGTCTCTACCATCACTTTGACTCTGTTGGCTTATCAGGCTACTAAGGTTTGTGCTAATAATTGTAGTTTTTATTAAGGATGTTTTTTTTTAATGTCAATTTTAAATTTTCTCGCATTAGTCCAAATCGTACGAGATAACTGCTGACGGAATTTTCTGGTGGCGCGTATTTTTGCGTGGACGTCTTGTAACTGTGTGATGGTGGCTTGGTGGCACCTTAACAGAGTGGTGTATGTTATGTAAATGTCTTCTGTCAAATATTAGGAATGTTGACGTGATTTCCATTTCATTAGAATAGTTTGCAGTTTGACGAAGGTTGACTTGGACAGTGAAGTTGGGATTTAATTAGAACTGTCTGCTACCATACAACTTCCATTTTACTAATGAAAATATTTTTCACTTCTCATGCTCTAAAAGTACGTCAATATAGCCCTACGAAGCTAAAGGGACCACGAAAATGTCAGAACTTTTGTCAAGTGTAAATTTGTTCGGTTTTAAATGTTTTTGTACTAAATTGTCAATTTTTCTCACACTCAAAGTGAAAAGTACAGTTTGCACCTCAAGACTAAACGCCAACTTAATAAACCCTCGGTTTCATTGACTCCCTCGCGCGCTCGGGAGTCAAACCACCTCTGGTATATTATGGCTTCGTTTAGTCCCTCGATATAAAATATACCTATTATTAAATCACTCCTTTATAATCAGTACAATATACAACTTGAGGTTAACAGATAAGTATTATATAAAACAGCTACTGAATACGCGTGTTGCTGTTTTTTTTAAAGAAATGGATGGATGGATAACCCAGTAATTATTACGCGATTTGCCCCAAGGTTTCAGGCTTAATTGTGTTCTTCTAGATCAACGGCTTGAACGTGTACGCGTTCAGCACGATCGGGTACCTCAGCTACACCCTCGGCCAGGTGTTCCACTTCTGCATATTTGGGAACCGGCTCATCGAAGAGGTTAGTTTTTAAATGTATCTTTACATTGTACAAGTGTTCCCCTGCAGGCCCCCTTCAGAATTTTTGGGAATCCCGTCTACTCCTCCGAACTCCCAAAGGAACCTAGTTACATGCAAATTTTCAGTATTCTACGCCAGTAGTTTTAGCTGTGATGTATTGTCTAACAAACTCTGAGTAACACAAGATTTTCTTTGTCGTAGGTTGAAAGAAACAACCGCATAATCGCGATATTTCTAAAAAAAGCCCGTGATTGCAAAATTGGATGTCTCTATTTCTACTTTTCAATGCTTCGCGGTCGTCCATAATTTTCATGAAGAGCCAGTTTACCCGATCGTTATGTGATATTATTAGTTTTCTAAGTATATGAGTGTTATATTATAATACAAAAAAAATACACATCATATTTACAAAAGGCCTTTGTGGTAAAGGGGCCCAAATACTGACAGAGTTAACTTCCATGTATGGCTTTGGATCTTCGGATAACTTACTCGTAAATACGTGAAAACTACTTTCTCAAATAGTAAACCCCCCCAAAAACAATGTCCTAACTTTTACCATGAGTTATCAAATTCCATCCTACTCAAATTTACCATAAAATAATATTACTTCTGTAAAAGGTCTCATTTCGAGTCCTCTTTGAATTTTTCATAAACTATGAAAGTTTTCTCAAACCATGATCATTTATTCTTCTAGAGTTCGTCAGTAATGGAAGCTGCCTATTCCTGCCAGTGGTACGACGGCTCTGAAGAGGCAAAAACCTTCGTCCAGATCGTCTGCCAGCAGTGCCAGAAGGCGATGAGCATTTCTGGAGCCAAGTTCTTCACGGTGTCTCTGGATCTTTTTGCTTCGGTAAGTCATGTGGTTGCCAACTACTAGTATTTATGGATGTTAAGGGGTATAAATACTAGTAGTTGGCGGTCCTTCTACAATATAACAACAATATATTGTTTTCTTATTATCGGAACAACTATTCTAAAAGCAATGTTCGGTATTTTGCTACGAACTCAAATCTGTAATATGCGAAGCCGTAGAAAAACTAAAATTAACAAAGTTCACTATCAAATGAATAACAATTTTCAAGAGGCAGTGGGCATAGCGTTATGATTTATCTGCCAAGTTCTTCCTCGTCAGTAAGACCCGTTTCCCTAAAACTATGTAAGTTTTCCTGAAACTGCAAACATTGTATTAAGGAGTATTACCCCTGTCCTAAGGTCAGATCCGTGCGTATTTGGCCGGCTTTTGGCAAAAGCTTCCGGTAAACAGTGGACATTTTATGGCCATGTATGATGAAGCTGATGATGATTTTCGGAATGCCTTCACAACTAACACAAACATATTTCAGGTACTTGGAGCTGTAGTGACCTACTTCATGGTGTTGGTACAGCTGAAGTAAGCAAGGAGGGAAATAGAATTAAAAAATATAACTATTTTAATCAGATATTATATTTCCAAAAATCTTATTTTATTATTTAACATTTTACTCGTGAAAGTGCCACTTTATAGCATTGCTTGTTTTTAGTATAACGTAAGAAAATGATTAATTTCAATGTTTCCCGCAACAAAAACGTTATGCGTTGCCAAATAACACCAAAGTGGCCATTTATTTTGTTTTCTGTCAACTGAAACAATCTGTATAATGTATAACCCTAATAAAATATGAAATGTTGTGTTCAATTTTGTTATTGGTCCCTTGAGACTTCTATTTGGTCCAAAATGTTTCTCTGTGATCGATATTTTACCACTTACTTTTATTAGAATTTTGCAAAACTAAACACGAAGTTTGCAATGCAATTTATTTTTCATCATTTTAATTTAAAACAGTTTTAGGAACTGAAGGAAGCATATTAAGTTTATGTTTGATAGTTTAAATTACATTTTTAATACAAATTCGCTGTGCACTTTTTCGGAGGTAATATTACTTGCATTCACAAAAGGATTCATGGAGTTAAAAAGATACATTTGAGTATTTCAGTGTAGGTAGTCTAGATATTTATCAGCATTTAAAACTTATGAATTGGCTATGTTTGGATACGTCCGTCATTGTTTGTTTGTACAATAAATTATATTTTGCAGCATGTACGATAAAATATGTATAATTTTAAAATCAAACAAATCATGCAACTGATGAAGCAAGTATTTTTTATGTATGTATGTGTAAGCTCTATTCAAATTCATTTACATCGTAGTGAGCGTTTTCAATCAAAGGTATGTTTCATCCTGGCATGAAATTTTACCTTTCTTTACAGTGTTTTATCTGTCTTTTTTCATTATTATTTTTTAATCCATATTCTATCTACTTACTACTATCTATTATTATCCAGATGATGAAGAAATTATGTTTTAATATTATATTCTATAGTTAGGTATAAGTATTAATTGTATAGCAGTACTGTTTATTTTATTCAGATTTTAAATAATGTTATCTGATAGATTTTTAATAAAATTATTTAAAAAGAAACAATCATTGTATAATTCTTTTAATAAGGCTTCTATTTTTATCAAGGAATGTTTGATGTTATTACACAATAGTTGCTTACAGTTTTATTTAATAACAGTTCAAGTCCTGGAAACATTTAAAAGTTAGACTATAATAATTTAAAAAAACCCAAGATTCCTTAGATTATTTTATACCAATTTAAAGCCTGTGTTATTGCTCTACTATCGCGACCTATTCAAACTCCCCCTAAGATAATTAAGGCCCACTTTAATAACCTTAGAAAAACATGCAAATTTTGCTCTCCCTGGTTTTCATATCATTAAATATGAGCAGGGGCCTTATTACAATCGCTTATATATATAAGTTGATTCCTTAAACTGAGTCTAGCCAGGCCTGTGTCATTTCAAAGTTTAGGTATGCTCGGCCGCGTGGCCTCTCTCTGGGGTATCTGACAGTGGTCAGTGCCGCTCGGCTCGCACGCTCGCCGCCGAACGCACTATTAAATGTTTTGTTTCTGATTTGTTTCAACTGTAACTTGTAATTATAAGTTATTATGAGAATAATAATGACTACTACTAACATTAAACAATGTTATATTAATTACAGTAACACTTTTATTAAAGTTAATGATTAAATCAACGAGTTGCGGCCCTGCGCTCTGACAGCTAAATCGGTTACGTTCAGCGGCGCACAGTGGAATATGAACGCTCGTGCTACGCGATAAGTTTCGATTCCGCGTGCAAGCTACCTAAACGTGGCCTTGATCGATAGCACGGACAAATTAAAGAGTAATAGTGTGACACGAACTTGTAAGAATAAAGAAGACTTCTATACTTGTCCGCGTTTCTTAAGACAACTTTCTGTACGTAGTACTATTGCCTATTCTGTGGTGTAGCAAGGAATTTCGTTAGTAAATATCCAGTCTAAAAAATGCGTAAGTGCCAGGTAACTGCTGACTGGCTGGAAATGAAGATCATATTACGAAATTATTCGCTACGCTCAGTTTGGGGAATGAAGTTGACAAGTTATAAGGAATTGTAATAAGGCCCTAGCTATATTAAAGCGAAAATGAGCAACGGCAAACAGTTCGGCTGGGCGTACCGGGGAGATACTTATCCCCCTTTTTAGGGAAATGAAGAAATTTACGATTCATTGGGTTCGTATATTTTGGTAATGTAATGGAAGTTTAGAAATAAATCGTCGCAAAACAGCGAGTGCCTTTGGAATCGGAGTGAGGTTACGGTCTTCTGAATAAACATTCAGAGATACTCTGCATTTTAAATTGAAATTAATGGCAATGGTTTAAGGAAAATAAATCACTTTTAGTCTGTTAAGCTGTCGTATTATTGTTCGAGTTCTTTATTCAATTCATAAGTTTTGTATGTTCCAATTTTTAGAATCAGGGTGTTTTGATAAAATTGTGTAAATTATAATTTTCTGCATGTAGGATCTACGTCTTCGTGGAGTCAATTTATGTATTTGATAATGCACCAGCATGAAATATACACCATATTTTAACAGTAACATAATCAGGGTTCATACTCTAAAATCCGCACCAAACACGCCTGTGTTGTGTGCGCCTCATAACGGCGATAATTATTGTCGTGCTACGTATTTCCGTACACTTTCCACGGCAGCGGTTGTATTCTTTGCCACGGCGATGTTATCGCTGCGATATAAAGTATTGCTGAATGCGAGCAAAACGCCACAGTTACGTATGTCGCTGCACGCGGTGACCTCGCAGCGCGCTGTGTGTGTGCAGTGCAACTTTCCACCCTAAATAGGTATTGATCTAAAAGGTATTCTAAATTTTAATTAATTTTTATACAGATTTTACAACTACGTTGTTAAGTAAGTTTAATTTGAATCAATCTATTAGTTTCCCCATGATTCTGTAACCTGCGAACAAACACAGGTATTTAGCCTTACCTACCTACCTGTGCTTAGCTTACGGTGGCAGTTCTAAAGCAAAGCACTTTGGAACAACATCCACCGTCAGACGCCACCTCTAACTATTCCAAAGCAAGCAAAGCACATAGAGCTAACAAAGGCAGGAGGTCTCCTAAATAAAATAATGAGGTGGCTTTGTATGAGGCAAATGCTTATAACCTGCTGCTATTGAAAACAATATTGAATGGAGCTAGCTTGCTAGTGCAACTAAATAACCTAAATATTTTGGTTTTGACATGATAAAAAAAAGAATTATAATTTGTAAAATATTAATATCCCAACATATTTAAAAAATAAAACTATATTTGGCACCTTAAGGTACTTAGTCTCGGTTAGAGGTTTGATAATAATTAGAAAGATTAAGTTTGTTTGAAAGGAATCTTCCTATAAATGTGTTGAAAATTGAGGTTAAACATATTACCTGTAGTATTTGAAGTAATTAAGGTAATTGGAGTTTTGTTAAAACTTGCCTAAACTACTTTTGTAATTATTTTAGGAAAATTAGACAGCAACTTTTAATTGCTACAATTTTTAATTTAATTATGTAAAGAACAATACGTTTTGATCTTTCGACGAGTGAAAAATATCTATGTACCTACTTGTGACAGAAATCCTTTTTTTTTTGTATAATATGTCTGGTGCGATTTCTAGATAATACCAAAGCATACAAACTGCATAGAACTAACATATGTGAACTGTGGGAACACGACCGTATTCCTGAGTTAGCTCAAAGTTCAGATAAAGTGGAATATATTAGCACTGATGTTTAAGAGAAAAATATCCTGAAGCATCACTGCCTCAACTGCCTGCATATAACCTTTTTTAATTTAGCTTAAATTATCAAGAAAGGTTAGATTAAAAGTTAAAATTTGCGTATCAATTTTCACCAATTGTTTTTATAAGCCGTTATTAAAAATAAAGGCAATTAAAGACAGCAGCATTTAAATAAAAATGGACATTTAAAAAAAAGTAAGTATTTGTAGTTGGGTACTCTATGCAGAAATAAGGGTATAACTTTTAAACTAAATATCTATCGCAATGAAACGAAGTTGCTGATGATCACTAATAAATGAAAAACTAAGTGAAATAATAAATACTATAGATTTGTATAAATGTTATAAAAAAGGAACCATTTTTTTTCTAAAAAAAATTATCAACATACTCTCAAAAATTACGTAACACAATTTAAGAGTATTCATTCTTCAACCACGATAAAAGCAAGCGCTACGCTATCTGTACTGTAAAGCCTTTAAAGCAGCCCTCTCGTTGCCTTAAACTAATGACGGCACACACTTAACTCCTTGTTTAGTCTGTCGCCTTTATTTTACGAGTTTCAACTTTGTTCTATACGAAATAAGAGCTATTTTAACGGTTGGGCTAAAGCAACCTTAATTGAGCGACCTATATCCACCCACAGGCCTATTTACAAGACAAGAGGCCTTCGATCTCGTCCTCATCAGACTCTAGGTGAGTGCTTTAGCTAAAGTGCAGTGATGTGAAATTAAAATATTCATTGTTTTTCACGAAATATGGAATAAACTTACGTGGGAACTAGAGGTGCGCCAAATTGTTTTACTTATTTTTATACCGTAAAAATATTTCAACGAAGACAGGAACGAATTTTTCATTATAAAAAACAAAGCACATGCGAACAGGACGCTGGCTGCCTACCAAAGCAAAAAAAAATTTTTGCCCATCCGTTTAAGAGGAGTAGGCCTTTGACCACGACGCGATTTTGATTTTAGCTTGAGTTCTCGCCTTAAGCTTAAACATGAATATAATGGATTTGACCAATTAATTAAGAAAATCGCCCATCTCAGATTTCCACAAATACAACGACAATAATGATTGGCACTAGTTGACTCTTATAACCCATTAACCGTCGGAGTTGTATGGATGCAACTTACCGTTTTTGTGCCTCTGGCGCCGCAGTTGCAAGTTAGCAACTAAAGTCTCCGTAGTAATTATTTTGTATCTGTTTTCCCCCCTCGGAATTAAAAATACGTGTCCGGTGCAAGAGGCACACTCAACTGAGGAATGACTTGGCGGTTAATAGGTTAAAACCGGTAATCCGGCTAAACACTACCGATTGTGGCGTTTTTAGTCGGTGCACCTCTAGTGAGTAGGCAGAGAGGGAGCGTTCAACGATTTTTATGGACAACCTCTGTATCTATGCTATTATTTTATAGAAGAAAGATTTGATATTTTTTTGTTTGTATTGAATAGGCTCCGAAACTACTGAACCGATTTTGAAAATTCGTTCACCAAGATCTATAGCTATTCGTATATTATCATGGAGTGACTAAGGCTATATTTTTATTTAGTTTAGGCTTTATTTTGACGGGGAAGACAGTCTACACGGGCGAAGCCGCTGACGGACAGATAGTCCACAATATAGAAAGAGGTCATTCATCATTCGCATCTTCCACCCTTGAAGCCAATTTTGTTATTTTGTATCAATCAATGATGTTTTTTAAGACATCAAAAATAATTATATTATTCAAATTTCAATACAGAAACTGCTTAACTTGGCTGGTATCTTGAATTAAACAAATCTGAACATAGAAGTCAGACCCGTGGGCAGATATTATTAAATACATTGAGAGAGGTTTCAGACTAGTGTTTCTACACGCGTATCTCGTACGAGTGTTGGAGAGTATAATCCGTATAGATACCGACTGACCTCTACCGGTTCGAGCGAACACGCCGCTATAAGCCCGTGCATGTGCGCTGGGTTTGTTGAAGCGTATATGCCAAAACGACCGTATACGCGCTAAATAAATACTTACTTTCAAACATGTAACAAGCGTAATCCTCACATGAGTAGGTACATGTTTTAATTAGCAATCACAACAAAAGATCATCGCTAATCGAACCAATGAGCTGGTAAATTAACATCAAATTTAATTAATCCAAAATCAAACGAGACTACGAATGTAATTAACTACATACTGATACACCACCTCACAAACACGCATTTAGTATGCTGACAATTTACCAGGAAATTAATCAAAATCTATTTATTCGGTAACGAATCTGTCGATCACATTTACATCCTAATTCAATTTGTGAAATAGTGCCACATTTTGCCTAATCGACAAACCAAGTGTAGAAATATTTAGCGAGAGAGGAGTTGTATATGTGTATAGGTAAATAACTGATTTTTATAGACGATACGGGTCCTTTCGCGGTCGAGCCTCAACTATGAAAATGACCTTCGCGAACTTTGCGGGCTCATTTGACCACGCTCATTTCGCGGTCAAGCTCCGGCTTAAGACTGCTTTTGCATCAGAAATGTGCAAGCTAAGCTACGAAACTATTAGACCGTTTCCACTGATCGTATGCTAAGTAACGGAGCGAGGGAGAGTGCACGACTGGGAAGATAGGTGCGCAGCACAAGTCAAACGAATGTATGGACATTAGGGAAGCCACGCACAGCACGCGTCCATGTGTCATGTCACGTGTCATAGGTATTAAAAACAAAGAGTAGCTTAGTAGAACCGGTTTCCACTAGTGCTATGCTATGTGGGATAAATTCATGTTATTGGTGGATATTAAACGCATCCACAGCAACGTAGCATCATAGCACATCTGTGGTGGAAAAGCAGCCTTAGGGTTCTCAACACACACATTCCTCGCAACGCATCCTCCCACATCTCTGGTGGAAGCGCACCCTAAGTGGGAGGCAAGCAAACGCCCGCTTGTTGGTAAGCAGTTACATCATACTTCGGACTAGGACTACTAAGGCTCGGGGGAGTTTTTGTGTTAGTCAGCATGATGAACAGCGGCAAGCAAGTATGTTACTTGACTAAGCGAGTCACATAACAGATATACTTATATTTCTTGCGTTTGGCCACAGTCTCGCCTGGTGGTAAGCGATGACGACGCCGATGGTGGTACGTGCTTTGTAAGTATCCGGAAACACAGACGAAGGGAGAGCGTTCCACTCTCTAGCGGTGCGGACCAGAAAAGACGCAGCAAACCGTTAAGTGCGGATTGTTGGAAAGACAACCACATGGGGGTGAAAGCCCTCCCGGCGTCTAGTGGTCCGGTGGTAGAAAATAGAGGGTGGTATCAGGTTGTACCTATTAACAAGAGTTAATCCAATACTCCAAATATATGACTACGCGTTTCTGACTCTTTTAGCGTCGGGGGAATATTTGTGAAGTCAGCAGAACGAACAATTGAGAACCTTATGTAACTACTGCAGCTTGCTTCGAACTATTTTTATCAGGGTGTCCTGCCCCTTAAGGTTACGTATGTATGGAACTCACATTATGGTGTACAATTCTCGCTCAGCGAACTATAAAAAGAAAATACTCTTATAGTTTTTCTAAAGCACGAAACAGTTCCTAGTTGATTACGGAGTTATCCAACTAAGAATCAAGGCCATCACTTCAGCTTAGCACACAAGCATAGGCTGGTCCCTCAGACAATTTCGCTGGCCACCAACAATAATTGTTTGGGGTTAGTGGGTTTTTGAGTGTTATAGAGTGGTCAAATTCTGGCAGAAAGTGGTTGATGACATTTCAAAAATATTGGAAAACCCCTATGTCTAGCAGTGGACACTGGACATGGCACTTCACTTAGCAAATAGCCCTTGTGAAGATGACCAATAAGTACATAATTCCGAAGGAGAATTAAACCAAAATAGCCTCAAACCTTAAGATGAAGCGGCCCGCAATCAATTTAGACCATTACCCACTTCGAGTTAATTTTAAGTCGTTCTCAGTTTTAATTAAACCATGAACAGGGAATTCGTTAATAAACTCCGCACATTCGAGATTCGGGAAGCGATTCCCCGAGAATATTCCGGAGTGGCGTTCTTAATAACTGTTATTAAGTTTGGGCAGTAAGAAAACGTTGGTTTAATGTGAACAGAGCTGATTAAATTTTGGGAATAGTTAGTCTTAACGAAGTATCAAACAAAGTTCTGTGAGCGGTGCTTATAGTTATTACGCTGAAATTTAAATGTGATCCCACAGTTAACAAGCTAATGTCATCAAAGATAGAGCTAGTTTAGATGATTTACCCCAATAAATCTTTTTATACCGGCTATCAAAAGACTCACAAAAACTGTGAGGCGTACTGTAGTAACATCTAAAGGGATTCTTTTTCTTTAGTTTTAAGGTTTTCATATAAAAATACCGACTGGTTTGTTTGTGACCTTTAAATGAAAGTTAGGATAATAAACTTAATTTTCACCTAGACAGTCTTTAGATATTCACTCGGTATATTAGACATCAAAGCTACACGCCCTAAGTATAATGATAATGTTAGGAAAAGCAAAATAATACTGTTTCGGGAGTACCCACTGCAAACGATCTCAGTAAAAGCGTTTCGTAGAGATGCGAGTCATAAAGCGGGAATAAAAAAATTACGTTCGTCTACAAACGGCAACACTTGGGTTTACAACCACTTCCACAGCCACACGTGGTTCAAGTGAGGAGTTTCACGCCCGTATCCACAAACGCTAATCAAAAGTTGAGCACACCTCAAATTGATACTGCCCGGTCACATGTCAATGAAATGAAAGGGACAGCTAAACATGTAAAGACTGTTCAGCTCTGATTGACGTTTTTGGATTCGGCCGCCAGCCTCCTAAATTAACAATGTTTGGTGTTTCCCGCTTAATCCATTGCGACTAATCGCAATTCAGGAATTGCGTACTGGTTAGGTTTTAATTAATGAATTCACTTTCTATTAAATTCATATGTGACTTTTGTATCTGAATCATTTTATGAAATAACACTTACATAATTTTGAATAATATTTTTAGATTTTCTACTTCATCCGCCATTCCAGTATCTTATGAACAGAATGATTATGTGGGATAGTGCAGTATGTATTTCCGAAAATTCTTTACCTAATTAGTTACTTTGATTATTTTAGCATTTTACAATGCTTGTTTTTCATATCTAAAGATAGAAAAACTGTAAAAAAACGATTTTGGACCTTGATGATCTCGAGCGGGAATCGAAGCCGCGTCTTTCACAATCCGCGTGAAGTCCACTGAGTTACCGAAACCTCAACCGAACGAACTAACGAATATTTCCAGAATATGTTCACGTTACAAGCCAACGGGAACATCAATGTTTCAAGGCAAGCGCGTATAAACATCCGAAAGAAATATCACTACTAATAACTCTTTACCTAATTTGTTTCATTTGCGATTATTTGTAGTGGATAAAGTGGGACTTCTGTATATCCATGGATAAATTGGGATCCATCCCAATGTTTCATTTTCATTTAGTGGTTGCTGTGAAAAGAGCAATTGGCCCTTGTGTTCCAATTTAGTTTAGCGACTCTTTTACAGTTGGAACGCGAACTCACTCAGATTACCGAACTCACTATTATTTATATTAACACAATTAATCTATAAAGTAAAGGAATAAATCGCATTTCATAAAGTAGTTTTTTTGAACGTTGGTCAGTTAGGCTCTGTTGGCGGCTGTCTTTGTAGGCGCTATCCAGTTTTCCTACACAATACATGTGAATTCAAAAGTTATTTCTCTGTGCGATGTTCGAAATGAGTTTTTAGGATAGCCAGTTTTCCTAGCTATACCTATAATTTTTAAGACAGGTGCATGTATTATGGGTTGGAACTTAGCCCAGGTTTGTGATCCCCAATCGGAATTTATCTCTTTAGCTATACCATCAATGGTAACGAATTAACGAGAACTTAAAATGGACGATGATTGTGGAAATATTATACGTACTGTTTAAGGCACTAAGCCTTCTGAAGTCAAAATAATACATCAGTAAATTGGCCGACATGTCGCATATTATAGCTTCACATTTGGATCTTTCTAGCTTAACATTGGAGTAACGCTGGCATTTAAGATCAAACCAGAGACACAACAACCCATTTTTTTTCTTGCACCACACGAGGTGAAAGGCAGGAATACACCATCGCTCACTGTAATGTTCCATTCGCGCGATACTCGTTTACCGTACCACTTTTCTGCCTTTGTCCGCCCTCGCCGTAATTGTATCTCTGTCCTCTTGTGAAATAATAAAACAATGCTTCCGACATCGAAGCCAGGTGACAGTGACAGATTGAGGTAGGTTTTATTCCGTGGCGACCTTATTTTTAAACTGCGCTGTGAGTTCATTTATGGGAGTTAGATACTCGCTATAGACGATTTTTATACATTTAAACAGTTCCCGACCCGTTTGTAGTGTAACAAACTTTGAGGCTGTTAAACAAGGGTTAAATTGATCGACAAGAGAACATAAAATAAGAGACAGCAACTTATTTTTGTAAATTTTACAGAGGTTTCAAATTTGTTTTTAATTTGTTCAATCACTTGTAATTTTGTCATTTTAAGTTTTAGGGTTATGATTATTATTTGTTAAATATTTTAATTATTATGCTTAAGTTTGCAAATAAAATGGCTACCAGTAACTTCTGGATTGAAGAAAAAAAAATCTGTGAAACTTCTCAACAAACATATATTTTTTTACAGATATTAATATATAGATATTAAATTGTTAGATAAATCTTTCGCCATCATCATGAGTCTATAGTACCTAGTCCACTGCTGGACGTTACACGTTCATCTTATCTTTTATTGCACGTATCCAATCCCTGCCAAACCAACGGACAATCGATTCTAAGTCATATGAGTCGCCCATTGCCAGGACTACCATGAGTTTATAGGAAAGCCGCTGACGGAAAACTAGTGATAGGTAAATCGTGATATAATGACGAATTTACAAAAATCAAACCTAGCCAGTGGTCTCGCATTGTCAACTTCAACTGTTCTTAATTTGTTTCTTCCTTTTACGGGGTTCCGTACCTCGAAAGGAAAAAACAAAACCCTTATGGGATCACTTTGTTGTCCGTCCGTCTGTCTGTCTGTCTGTCAAGACCCTTTTTCTCGGGAACGGGTATCAAGCTGGAATTAAATAAAACAGAGCCAGCCATATTATATCAAATACTCAAGTCTACTGTGCCTTGAGCCTAAGCTGGGCACCTTAGCACAAACGTTTTTAGGTTTTAGAATCTAAGCCAATGCAATCAAAAGATACAGCCGTTTATGCCGCAAATTTTGACACTCGCAAGGGAGTCAAAACCTACAGGGTACTTCCCGTGAACTCAGAATCTTGAAATTTGGTACGAAGCAACGTCTAATACTTAGCACAGTTAAAGACAAAATTGCGTTTTTTAGTTACACCAAATAATGAAAATATTTTCAATGAATATCCTACAGGTTTGTACGGAACCCCGAAGTGCACGAGTCCGACTCGTTTTATCGAGCGCCAAATAGTCACGAAAAAATTAAAAGAGGTTTATCACCAGAGATGTGCCAAGGTGTCCAGATAATTAAAAAAATTTAAATATATCATAACATAGCTAAATAAGCGATGCTTATTGGTGGGGGCAGCATAAAGCGATATAAATATTTGTTTTACCAATGCAATGGGCGAAAGATGTTTCCTTGTTACAGGCACTCGCCCCAAGTACTCGTAACACAAACAATGCTGCCTGTTATAAGGAAATTTTATGGATTCCTGAAAACATGCGATATTCTGTGAACATTCTCCAATTTCAAAACCATTTCGAGGAAAAGCTTTACTGAGCAGATTTTCAGTGATTTTGTTTGGTTTTTTCTGAGATATTGAGAAAATGTATGACGTTTATTTGACCTATATTGTCGTCAATTTATTGATACGCATTCCTTTTATTGTTTGGCGATAGGTGTTCTATTAATCAGTACGTCAACCACGAGTTGCCACTTTGAATTCACGGTATCGTTCGCGTAAATAAATGTAACTATTGTGATCTGACATTGTCATGTCATTGCACGACATGCCAGGGGCAAGCTAAGGTCAATGCACAGGTAATTTATCCATTCCAGTTCAATTAAAAGCCAAATACAAAACTTGAAAGGGTTATGTTAGTTTTGAAGTAAAAGTTTATTGGTTAAAAAAAGTATGCCAAAATCAATATGTGACTAAACAAAAAATACTTTCTTTAACTGGCCTATATTTTCAAAAAAAGAAGTAACTTCCGAAATTCTAGCATTTCACATTCGGTGTCGTGAAGCTTCCAAGAGCGCACTGACACAGTCATTTCGACCGAACGGACTGAAGCGAGCACGAATAGATTTGTCCGGCAGGTAAGTATTTGTTGAGGATAGATTGGGATCTGTGACATACGGTCAGGAAAGACGAGCAACTATAGTTTATTCTGCTCTTGTAAATATCTCTTAATTTCATCATCTTAATCAGCCAAAAAAGTAGGCTATTGCTGAAAATATCCACTCATTTAGGGAGAATTTAGTTCTTTATTTATATTTGACCGACCATACTGTGTTGTCTGGCGCATTTTCGTTTTGTATATATGATCAATTTAGCCTAATATTTGATATGGTAAACCAAACTTTTAGCAGTGAATAAGTTGATCATAAATAAATGAATATACGCATCAAAATGCGCCAGACAACACACTCATTGTCATGGGCTCTAAGTCAGGATGAAATATTCTTGCGTTACGAGGTGCCAGTCAATTTAACCCAATGGCGTCTCCTAGCACATCCTGATCCGAACCCATTAAGCAGTTTGTTTCTTAAATTGACCCGACTGGGAGTCCAACCCGGGGCACGACGCAAGTCAAGACTAGAATAAAAAGAATTAAATAAAAATCCCTTCTTTTCACTACGAATAAATGTCACTAAAAACAACGCTATCAGATAAATGCGAAAATACGCATAAAATGCTGCCTTAGGTGGCTGTCGTTACGTTCAGCTTTATTCGGTTTGATCACAAGTGCAAATACGAGTAAATCGAAGTAGCCAAGGTCTTCCCAAAAAGGCAATAATATTAGGTATTATAATCTTAGTTGATTACGACGCAGGAAAACGTAGTGTTTATATACTCTTTGGAGGAATGAAGGAAGATGAACCCATGCAGCATTAATTTTATTTCTCGTTTTTGACAAATTCAAACGATCTGTTACGTCCCTCAGATGTACGCTTAGACGCTGACCGATGCTGCAGCATCAGCATTCTAGACCCAAGCCGTCGCGCCCGCTTCACGAGCGCGCCAGTCTACTCTTAACTCCAGTTCGCGTCAGTTGCTAATCCAGTATACAATATTATTTCGTGTTTAATTAATTACCTTTTTTTAAAACCTCTCGGGAGAGGCTCGTTATAACATTGGTGGCAGCGTTAAGGGATCCAAAACTAGGATCCTCGGTCCGTCTCCGTATCTACTATTTCATTATAAACTCTGAATCCCAAGTTCCAAAAGTGACGTGAAAAACAAAATCTCTGTATCCTGTGGTGATTGTGCTAACTCCGAACTTATCTCCGAGTCCTCCGTGTCCTCCGTGTTCTGAAAGAAAACTATTGTCTTCCGCTGTATCCCGCTGTATCCTGAAAAGAGACATCTTACCCTACACAGTCAAATAGCATACTGTACCCGGTGTCCTGAAAAGAAGATCTGTCCTTTACGAAGTCCAGACAAGAGCAACTCAAATACCTTCTACTATCTAGCAACGTGCAACGGTGCTTGAAAACAAAAACATCGAACTACATCCACGAAGTTACGTGTTCGCCGAGACGCCCTTATCGCTCCGGAATGCGGTCACTTCCCGCCGTCTCCGCACTCGCCGTCTGCGCAACATTGTTTCAGTGAGTCTGGTCTTTGTTCTTACAAGATAAACATTACCTTGACTAAAAGTATTCGATAGGTATCCCTTATGTAGGATTAGCATACCATTTCTTTGTTTACCTACCGATTATTGTTAATTCATATAACCTTTACTATTTCTACTAATTCCTGATTGTTGTTAATATCTCCCAAGTTTCGCTCTTAGTACTCACGAGTATATCATGTCATCTGACTCTAAAGTGCTGAAAGACACCCTGCCAGTTCCTCACGAAGTAGACTTGCCTGAGTCTGAAGACGACAGACCGGTGAGTACTTACAAAACCAAGGGCAAGAAAACCACTGTTTCACAGGTCGAAATGGACTTAAACATTTTACTCAGATTCATAAAACCCTATGATGGTAATAGGGAAACACTGAATTCATTCATTATAAATTGTAATAATGCTTACGAGCTCGCTAGCGAAAATCAGAAAGTAATTCTATTTAAATTCATTTTATGCCAACTACAGGGCAAGGCGGAAGTTGCCTGTTCAATTAAAGAATTTAATAATTGGGAACAATTAAAAGAATTCCTAAAAAACCAATTTGGAGAACGCAAACACTACTCTCACCTACTAACAGAGCTCCAAGAGAGCAAGCAACTTCCGACCGAAAGCGTTAGCCAGTTTTCACTCCGGATAGAAACGTGCCTGTCGCAGCTCCTTACAGAAATCTCCCTCAGCAACTCCAAAGATAAGGAATTACCTGGCAGAACGGCAGCCATGGAGGAGTTGGCTCTCCATCATTTCTTGATGGGATTACACCCGCGAATATCCAACATCGTCAGATGCAAATCCCCAAAATATTTAAATGAAGCGATAAACTTTGCGGTTTCGGAGGCTCGCATCCAAGAAACACTATATAAAAATAATGAAACAAAATCACGTAAGAGCCAACCCCCTAGTCATTTCCAAAATCCACAGCGCACCGGCCCACCTGGGCCATCCAAGGCTATAGTTCCATACAAACCTAACCCGGGCCAAACAGGTCCAAATGTCGTATGCAGATATTGCAAATTCCCTGGGCACTCTATCGAGAACTGCCGTAAAAGAGAATATAATAATCGGTTTAGAAATCAAACCACTTCTAACTCAAACCAAATAAGAAGGGTGAACTTCACCCAAGAACCCGAAGATGAAATCCGGGACGATTCAAACAGTGAATTATCGAATTCGGAAAACTAAACAGCCCCTCGTCCTGGTGTCACACGGGTCGCGGTGATATAAAAGACACCATTACTAAATCCACTGACTCTGTAAAATCCGCAGCTAGCGGATTCCCTGCAACTTCTAAACCCACTGTATCCTCTGTACCTCAGAGACCTACTAAATCCACTGTATACTGCGACAAACGCAGACCCACTGTTCCCTCTGTATCTCAGAGACCTACTAAATCCACTGTATCCTGCGACAAACGCAGACCCACTGTTCCCTCTGTACCTCAGAGACTCACTGAATCTACTATATCCTGCGACAAACGCAGACCCACTGTTTCGTCTGTATCTCAGAAGCCTACTACGAGTATATCCCCTGAATCCACGAAACCCGTCACGACTCCTACTTCCATAAGGACCTCCATATTCACTGCATCCAAGTTTGTTAAAAACATTCCTACTTCCAATCATCTGGCAACTGACAAACCTCAGTCCAAAAATCCTTCATCACAACCCACTGAATCCGCTCTGTCCTCTACAACAGAGACAGAAGTGTACGAAATTTCCTTTGACCCATCTAAAAAATCATTACCTTACATTATAGTAAAAACCTCCGTTTCAACCTTGCCTCTATCTTTCTTGGTCGACACTGGTTCAGCAATCAGCCTTCTAAAGGCTTCGGTGATAGAGAAAAAATCGCCATTAAAGAAGGAAACCCTAAAATTAAAAGGTTTCAGTTCAAGCGACAACACAGTCCCTACTCTGGGTTCAATGGACCTAGGTTTACAAATTTCAGACAAACATAGAAAAGAGATAAAACACACAAATTCAACGTTGTTAACAACGTTGACCTGCCATATGATGGTATAGTTGGGCACGACCTTCTTAGCCAATTTCAAGGCACTATTAATTTCACTACAGAAACCTTAAGGTTGGCGAAAGTTGACATTAAATTATTTTTTACCGAACCCTTTTTCGTAGTTCCTGCACGCACTGAAAAAAACATCGAATGCACAGTTTCCAATCCTGACCTGAAGGAAGGTCTCATACTAGACCAGAGCCCAACAGATCATATCCTGATCTCTAACTACTTAGTCCAAGTTAAAAATAACAAAAGGGTCAACATAGCAGTTGTTAACACCTCTGAATCTCCTATCAACCTCAAGGTTAATCTAAACTTAACCCTAACACTATTCGAATCCCATCCTACTAATCCTCCTAAATCTGAAGATACTATTCCGGTCAATTATTCTAATTACGAATTTGCTGTCGAAAGAACGCAAAGGGTCCTAAATCTCTTGAGAATTGAACATTTAAATAGAGAAGAAACTGACGCTCTCCTACAACTCTGCTCGGATTACTCCGACATCTTCTATCTCCCAGGCGAAAGACTTTCCCATACCAACGCCATAAACCATGACATAAAAACTACTTCTGACATACCAATCTATACCAAATCCTATCGATTTCCCGAAGTCCATAAAAAAGAAGTAGAAAAACAAGTAGAACAAATGCTAGATCAGGGGATAATAGAACCCTCTGTATCCCCATGGTCCTCACCCATATGGGTGGTGCCTAAAAACTCGACGCATCTGGCCAACAAAAGTGGTGCGTCGTTATCGACTACAGGAAACTCAATGACATCACAGTGGGAGATACTTATCCCATTCCACAAATTACCGAGATCAATTAGGCCACAGTGAATATTTCTCAACCCTAGATTTAGCATTTGGGTTTCATCAAATTCCATGTAATGATGCCGAAAAAACGGCCTTCAACGTGCCTCAAGGGCATTTCCAGTTCACCCGAATGCTATTCGGATTAAAGAATGCACCTTCTACTTTCCAGCGACTGATGAACACAGTCCTATCTGGCCTCCAAGGCCTTCGGTGCTTTGTGTACTTAGACGATATCGTCTAATATTCGTATGATCTAAAATCACAGATCCAGAACCTTGCTATTATCTTTCAAAGACTCAGAGAAGTTAATCTTAAACTCCAACCTGACAAGTGCGAGTTCCTCAGAAAAGAAGTTGCATATCTAGGACGTGTAATTTCTACCGACGGAGTGAAGCCTAATCCAGATAAAATAAAAGCCGTCACTGAATTTCCTACACCAGGCAGTCCTAAGAACATCAAATCTTCCCTTGGCCTGGTATCCTACTATCGCCGTTTCATCCCTGATTTCTCGAAACTTGGTAAACCCCTGACCTCACTAATGAAAAAGGACAGAAAATCAACAGCAGGTTGCGTTTGACTTTCTCAAACATAAACTCACCTCCGCACCTGTTCTGTCGTACACAGATTTTTCTCAACCGTTCGTCCTCACATGTGACGCTTCCAACTACGCCGTCGGCGCGGTACTGTCTCAAGGCGAAATTGGTAAATACAACCCAATCGCCTACGCTACACGAACACTCAATAAGAGTGAATCTAACTACAGCACCACTGAAAAGGAACTCTTGGCCATAATCTTCGGGTGTAAGCAATTCCGACCTTATCTGTTCGGGAGGAAATTTCAAATAGTAACAGATCACCAGCCTCTTACATGGCTATTCAAACATAAGGACCCTAGTAGCAAATTACAACGTTGGCGGCTAAAACTCGCAGAATACGAGTACAAGATGGAGTACCGAAAGGGTAAATTAAACTCAGCAGCCGACGCACTCTCCCGACACCCTGTAAATCCCATTTTACCAAATCGTCATACTAATCCTACCAATTCCACTGATTTTACTTATTCTTTACAATCTCCAACGCACCCTTCCACATCAAGTCCTAGACCTCAGGAAAACTTACCTGAACAAAATCTTGAAAATAGAGAATATGATAGTGAATCATCACTGCCCTTTAGCCCTCTAACCACCGAAGACCTAGGGATCCATCTTCCTACTAATTCCAATTATGACAGCAACAGTTTACCATTCATTGATCTGCTAGAAGATGACAATGATCACCTCACCTCCGCAAAATCAAAATGAAAACGAAACTATTGAGTCCAGAGATCCTAATCCTATCGAATCTACTAGTTCGCACCCTTTTATCTCCTCACAGCCAATAACAAATCCTAGTAATGAGAACTTACCCATACAATCTTCTCCTCTGCACCCCGACACGGTAGCATCTGAAATAAAAAACAACTCACCTGCACCGTCTCCTATACTAAACCCGTCCTTACTAAATCCTAAAGTACAAGGAACAACGACCTCACCCAATCCAGCATCTCCAACTATTCCTGCGTCAAACGCAAGTGAAATTCCAGAGAACTGTGATTATTCAACATTTCTGAAGGAAATGAGTAACAAGAATAAGACATTTAATACAAAAATTCTTGAGCACAACGAGCCCCTCGTGAAGACTAGAATTAAGACAGTCTTCATTCCTACATCAATAGATTTAGACGAGTCCAACGCATACGTTCCTGAAGTCATGGAACAGCTTACAAATCCTGAAGAAACTCTGTTTAGTACTCCTTCGAGGAGGTCCATTTACCTAACAAATTATTCTATTTTCTATTTACAAAAGTGAATCAATTCGATGATTGCGCTTATCCTGAAATCTATCAGACCTTGAAAACAATGAGAAATCATTTGGTATATTCTAATCCTGAAATCACTGAGATTGCCATTTCAGACTTCCAAAATCCTTTCGAAAAACATTCATTTTCAAAAATCTATAGTATACTGGTTTATATTTTCCACGATACGAACATAACAGTGAACATATACCATAATAACATTATGTACCCATCTCTTAGCGAAATAAAAAAGATACTTAAAGAAAATCATGACTTGCCTATAGCCGGTCATTTAGGCTCTAACCGAATGTTGAGTAGAATTCAAGAGAGATACTACTGGAAGGGCATGAAAACTGACATCGAAAATTACATTAAAAACTGCTCTTCCTGTCAGGAAAATAAAGCTCTTAGAAGGTGTAACAGAGCACCTATGCAGATAACTACCACATCCACGAGCCCCTTTCAGAGAGTGTCCCTCGACATTGTTGGGCCTTTACCAGAATCTGGTACAGCCAGACTCAAATATAAAATGACTCTTCAAGACGACCGCACCAAGTTCTCCGCAGCTTATCCTTTACGTAGCGTTACGGCCGAAGAAACCACTGACTGTTTAATTCATTTTATATCTCTCTTCGGCATACCAAAAACAATTTTCACAGACCAAGGTACTAATTCCACCGCTGATCTTTTCAAAAAAACATGCGAATTTCTAAAAATCAAACAGTTATGGTCAACTCCGTATCACCCTCAATCACAGGGCGCCCTGGAAAGGAGCCATTCTACTCTTAAAGAGTATCTGAAATCATTCGTCAATGATAACCAAGACGACTGGCCTCGATTCGTGTACACTGCCATGCTGGCTTATAACACAGCTATACATAGCACTACCAATTTGTCTCCTTACGAGTTATTATTCGGCCATAAAGCCTTTATTCCTGACTCTCTCTACAGTCAAGATCTTACTACTTATCCCGACTACATTCGCATGCTACAACATCGCCTCAAACCATCTTGGGAGAAAGCTGTAGAAAACATCCAGAGATCTAAGGATAGATCCAAATTCTATTATGATACTAAATCACGCCCCATCCGCTATAAGGTTAGAGACTTTGTCTATTTAAAAAATCATTTGAGATTACGAAAAGCTCTTTCGCCTATATGGAAGGGGCCTTTTATGGTCATTGCAGTTAGCGGGAATAATACACTGACTCTCCTGATAAATAGACGCCATGCCAAACATCATTTTGATGAGGTAACATCATTTTGATGAGGTAAAATTGGCAGGTGTTTACCCTAGCTCTCCGCAATCCTAAAAATCTATTTTTATTATTATTTACTAGATCTAGTTATTATATACTTTTATTTCTTTTAATGTTTTTATTATTACAACATGTTTTACTACTAGTTCATAACTTTTGATTTTTATTTTCGGTGTGTGGGTTTCAGCAACGCCACAGTTTGTTACTCAGATTCCTCCAAGTTTAGGGATTTATTTCGATTATTTAGGAAAGACCAGAATTATAAATGGGTATCTAAGTGTCGTAATACCAATAGATATCTCTTACATCAAGCCTCACATAAATAATATAAATAGCATCATAAATAAAGTTAAATACATAATGTGAAACAACTAATTCTTTAGATAACTCAGAATGTTACAATATCCTGCAACCCCTTACTGTCCGTTTTAAGGACATTATAAAAAGTTTTTCATCTTTATCGCACCTAATTGATACTAGATTCAAACGTGGTGCATGGATAGGTGGAGTAGGAACTGTTATGAAGCAAATCTTCGGTACTTTAGACGAAAATGATGCTGTTAAATATGATGAAGCTATTACCCAAATTCAGAGTGATCAAAAGAAGATGGCTTCATTAATGAAAGACCACCATATTGGTCACTCAATCTGTTCTCTCCGCGTATAAGGAAACTTTTAATAAAATCGAAATTAATGAAGACAATCTCCGTAAAGTTATCGACAGGCTCTCCGCGAAACTATATAACGTCACTGCTACTTCTAATCTACTACTTATAAATTCAGAATTAAATCTTCTTTTTACTAATTTAGAATCTTCACTACTTACGCTATCCTTCCAACTGGAAGACATTACTAATCATTACTATTTAGCGGGTTAAATACCCTTCATCCTTCCATTATAACACTGCAACAACTATTCAAAGAGCTTGCCGATAATTACAGACATTTACCAAATGAATTGGAACTAGCTGTAAGTCTAGATATAAGTCATGTACATGTTATTATGAGTATAAGCAAATTAATTAGTTATTATGTTAAAGATAAAATAATGTATATTTTACAAATCCCTTTAGTTAATCCACGTGAACTCTACTTGTACCATTGTATCCCCCTTCCAATTCCACACGATAAAACAAGACCAGACTCATTCAGTGTGATAGTTCCGGAAAACAAATATACAATAATTACGAAGGATAAACTCTATTAAGGACATTTGAACTCTTTAGAGAAGTGTAAAAATACTGTTTATGAAAACTATATATGTGAAGTGATGAGTGTTTCTCCAGCAGATACCAAACCCAATTGCGAAAGCGAACTTTTATCCAAAATAGTGTTTAACATACCGGTTCTTTGTAAAACCGAATTTATCAAAGGAAAATTAGATATATGGGAACCACTTCGTGGTAATAAGTGGATATTTGTTCAATCCACCTCTACAAAATTAACCATTGATTGTGCCAAATCAGAAGTAGTGGAAACAAATATATTACGCACAGGAATAATAGAAATTAAGCCATTTTGTAAAGCATACTGTAGGAATATAAAATTGTTGCCAAAATATAATGTTCTAAATGTAAGTATACCAATTACAAATTTAGATTTCGATCTTAATAACGACTCTTGTTGTAACATAGATAGTTTTAATAAAATGTCAAACAGTGTCCCCATGATAAAATTGGGACATTTAAATTTAGATAAAATTGACTTTAAGAAAAATGTTAATGATAAGATCATAAACAATCTAAACCAAATTATTGAGCAACCGCACATCCTAAAATATGGGGCGCATTACTCTGTATTTAGTCTTTTTGTTATTTTAATTGTATTCTTTGTTTATTATAAATTTTATAATAAATGCTGTAAATGCAACTCACTCGAACTTGGCAAAGAGAATATTTCTCTAGTTGACCTCTCAGAAAAACCAAATTTAAAAATTACAAATCATAGAAGAGATTTTGAAACTTCCGAACTAAATGAAAGGCCTTAAGCCAAAACAAGAGTTAAAATCGAATTCCTATTTTCTCTATTCAATTCCCCATAAACTTAAGGGATTAACCCTAAGTTTATTTCTAAAGGGGGGAGGTGTTACATCCCTCAGATGTACGCTTAGACGCTGACCGATGCTGCAGCATCAGCATTCTAGACCCAAGCCGTCGCGCCCGCTTCACGAGCGCGCCAGTCTACTCCCAACTCCAGTTCGCGTCAGTTGCTAATCCAGTATACAATATTATTTCGTGTTTAATTAATTACCTTTTTTTAAAACCTCTCGGGAGAGGCTCGTTATAACAGATCGATGTACCCATTTTTAATATTATTGAGTGGCATTCTGTGAAGAAGTTGGGTATCAATAGGTTCATTTAGAGTCTATTGTAGATACTTAAATCGAGGTAAAATAATTGCAAAACAACTATAAGGAAATGTTTTTCTGGGTAAAAGAGGCCATTTAAAAATAATGGAAACTGGCGTTTAGTTAGTATTCAAAACCACTTTAAATCTTCGTTAGAGTTGTCAAAAAAATTAGCAAGGGAATGTCAGATTTTGCTTCCATGGCTAGGACCCAGTACTCAGCTACATAATATGTAACTGTACAAGGCTGAAAATCATTTAAAATGACCACTTTGACAATAACATTTGTCCAGACGCTTTATTTTATAAAATGTTATTTTTAATGACGAAATAAGTACAAAACATAGTAGACTGGTGCATGTCCTAGCTAAATATTATGTAGTGTAATGTTCCTTAATACCAGTATTTGGTAAAATTCTCCTATTTTCACACCGAATCCAGATTTAACACGGACAGAATAATTTGTCCTCGTTACGACCTAAGTTACAAAATACATCCGAAATAAAATACTAGTAACAACATCTACATATTCGTTTACCTATTGTTAAAATAATACTATTTGTCATTGATCATGGGTAAAGCTATTTTAATTTGCTTATTTTTAACAATAAAAAATTAATAAATGTCGATTTTTTTGTTCATTTTTGGTTTTTATTTTTTTAACTTTCAATTTTGGTAATATTTTTTTATTTAAAAAGCTACACTGAGGAGTCAGTCAGAAGCTTAAGCGATTGTGTTTCAGCCGTTTTGTTATCTCATGTAAAATTGTGTGAAGGCTTGTTTCTCTGTCAATCTGTCAATCAACTGTCCAATTTTATGAAAATCCAATTTTAATTGATAATCTTTAATGTAAACAAAATAGAGAAATACATTTAAACATGCGCCAGACAATTCACCACTTGTCATGGTCTCGAAGTGAGTATTACAGGTAAGCGAATACTATAGATGTGATTGAATTGTGTAATAGGTTTATTGTCGACCATTATTGAAATGCAATGTGCTATGCTATTCTTATTTGACTTGTAACATTTAAGGTTATTTTCAAAGATTGCAGGCTTTTCATTTTTGTTATGATTCGTTATGTTTTTTCTCACGTCACAAAAATGATATCACGAGAGTGAAGGAAAGTTGCATTCACAAAGCTGTTTTTTTAAATAATTACTTGCAGTAGGTACCCATATATTTGTTTGTTTTTCTGAACTGTGATTTCTTTTAGTCTTTTAAGAAAATATATAGAATAGTAAATGAAACAAAATGTTTTCCGATCTCTAAGACTTAAATAAAATTTGACTGATTAAACGAAAAATAAAAATAAGGTTGAATTTTTTCTGTATTTTTTCAATTAAAAAAATCATTAATTCAGTGTATTTTGCATATGCATTGTAAAGAGGCCCTAATATTTAATTTTTGCTATTTTTTGTCACGAGTTTCATTTTTGTTATAATTTCAGTTTTGTTTAATTTTTGTGACAATGGTTGTTTTTAATGATTTTCACCCACAAACTAGACTTGTATTTTATAAATGCTTTGCCCTATTTCATTTGGCACCGAATTCATTGAATGGTTTGGTATTCTGTCAAACGCGCCACCGCTTGACCCACAGTTCGTTTTATTTTTTCACTATCGCTTTGACATCGGGCGAAGCTTTGATGAAAGTGTGTTTATTTCTAAAAATATACAGTGGGATTTATTTTTATATTACTGTTTCGCTACTGTTTTTTTAAAGTTTTGAGTGCCCAAAAAAAATCATCTAATACTCGTGCTTTTTCATTTCCTCATCGAAGTAGTTAATTTACCATATTTTTTTTCATTGTTATCTATGTACCTTAAACAATGAAATAAGCCAAGTGGAAAGCTATTGAACCAAAGGGACCAGATACAAAGTGAAAACACGACAAATATTTTTAGTCTCAAATTCTTATTTACCTTTGTTGTCCCCGTTCAAAGCAGGAGGTTACGGGATGGATTTTTGAGGTAACCACACATTTTAATTATGATTTCTGGACGAGACTCTAGTTATATAATGTTTTAAACTTTCATGGTCTCTAACATTAGAATAGTTATTAGTTTCGAGATAACTACCATGTACCTTTTTGTTTTTGAGTTTCCGATATACCGGCGCTGTTGCAAGTGCCATGATCACGGAATAACTGAAGGTCTTGCGGGCGAGTTGTTATTGGAAGACATTTTACAGTAAATGGTAGGAATTCCGTAACTAATAACTATTCTATTGAGACTCTAGTTGTTAAAGTTGCCATTGTGGTAATTGAATTGGCCAGCCTAAACCCTGCGTTACCGAATCAAGCTTAACGTTTAAAACGACGACGGATGTTAAAATTGTCCCGGAGTGAAAAACACTAAAAAATACTGTAAGTGTGTACAATGTACCTATGTTTCCTATCTATACATATGTGCAGTAAAAACAGCTTTAGTTGGGATCTTTTATATTGAAGATGGCATACAATACTTATTGAGCACATATACCTAAAATTCACCTTGTTATCTCAGTTCTATGTGGTTTAAAGTCAACTCGTTCATTATGAATGCCGAAATGAGCTTTCGATTCCAACTTGAGATTGTGTCTTTTAGTAAGTCTAGGTTTTAGATCCATAAGTTATAATTGATAATTACTCGTAGACACTTATTGCAGAATTTCGTTTTTAGGCACTGACAACTGTAACGATGCAGTTTCATTCCAGTCTCGCGGACGTTAGAACCTCCACGATGGCTGGACTTCTTAGTTTAACTTACTGGCCATCAATAGTATTCTGTACCTGTCCTTTCAAAATTTAATTTATTGTTCCACGTTCCATGTTCAGCATTTTGAGTAATTCCTACCAAAACCATCGTACTGAACAGAGCTTGCGAGCATTTTACCAGATTACCAGTTTAGGTTAACTCACGTGATGGTGTATTTTTAAATACTTTAAATAACCAATTATTGTAAACAGTTATGAGTAACAGGAACCCGTCGATACACGGGTAAGCATATCATACCTATTAACTTACCTATTACTATTAGATAATCTTTTACCTGGGACTCTTTGTAGTCAGTCTGCTCTGTCGCCTCTGGATGGACGAATCTTGAGCTGTAACACACTATCTTCTGTTGCTCTTACGTACGAAGAGATACTAAATCAAATAAAAAACAGGACGTGAGAAGGGGTGCTGGTCCTGATAGTCTACCTCCAGTTTTTGAAAAAAACGTAGGTAAAGAGTTGGTTGAACCTTTGCACATTCTGTTCAATAGATCATTGTCCACAGGCGTGGTTCCCGCAGCGTGGAAAATAGCACATATTGTACCCATTCATAAGTCAGGCAATAAATCAGACCCGCAGTATGACTACAGGCCAATTAGTATCTTTTCCTGCTTTTCTAAGTTATTATTATTATTTTTCTTATTTTTATTTATTATTCTCGAAATAACGTTATAACATTACAACGCCAAGTGAATGTCACCTCCTGTATTGGGTTAGTTTGACGTATCCTCCTGTAGAAATTTGCGCACAATGCGGCACGTGTTTAAGATGGCAGCCTTCTGCATGGTCATGTAGGTACTTTCTGGCAAATCGATTAAATATATACTTTCTGGCAATATTCATATCATGCCCCTCGTGTCCGGACAGCTGTACGCGTGAGGAACTTATGTGTGCCAACGACCATGCTGTTAGGGTGGCGGAGTTTTGGTCAAAAAGGATATAGCCATCGACACGATAAGAAGAAGAAGAAGTTATTTGAATCCTTGGTATAATATGTATTTCTGTACAACCATATGAAGCCTCTGCTTGCTGATGAACAGCATGGGTTTGTCAGGGGCAGATCGACTCAGAGTAACCTTTTAGAGTTCAAGCATTTTCTGTGCCAAGAGTTTGCAGCGAGAGGCCAAGTTGACGCAATCTACACAGACCTTGCAAAGGCGTTTGATAGAGTGAACCAATTGTTGCTAATTCGGAAGGTAGACTCTTATGGAATTCATGGTAGCTCCGTTGGGTGGGTTCTTATCTTCCCAACTGAAGTCAAATCGTCACATTCAAGGGTTACAAATCTGCCCCTGTTCCCATTACGTCTGGTGTGCCACAGGGGTCTCATTTGGGTCCCTTATTTTTCATTATTTTCATCAATGATCTAGTCGAACTTCTGTCATGCCCTTGTTTGCTTTATGCTGATGACCTCTAAATTTTTTCTACAGTTAAAAACTCTGGTGATTGTGAGTTGCTTCAGGATAATGTGAACATTGTGTCCAGGTGGTGTGACTATAATCTCATAAGATTATAGTATCTCATAGATCCATAGATCTCAATGTCTCCAAGTGTTTTTGTGTATCGTTTACACAAAAACGAGTTTCGGTAAGGTTCAATTATACTGTTGATGGTCAGGTTTTGGAACGTCGACAAGTGGCTAAAGATTTGGGAGTTTGTTTCGATGACAAGTTGACTTTGTACTACCATTACGAACACATTGTTGCCAAAAGCTGTAAGATGTTGGGTTTTATACTTAGATCGTTTAAGGATTTCAAGAATGTCAAGAGCCTCAATATGTTATACTGTAGTCTTGTGCGGTCTATTCTTGAATACTGTTGTATAATATGGTCTCCCTATTATGCAGTGCATATTAAAAACACCGAAACGGCCCAGAGGCGCTGTGTAAAGGCTTTGTACTTCCGGCACAATATGAAACGAATTCTATCGACCTATGCAGATAGATGCAAGCACTTTATTATCCAAAGTCTTGAGACCCGGCGCAAGCAATACGACCTTCTTTGCCTGTACAAGTTACTGCAATCATGTATTGATTCACCATGCCTTCTCGCTGCCATTAATATTAATACTCTGTACGGATTTCGCAACCCAAGAACCTTTTCGATTCAGGTTTATAAGAACAATACATCCTTCTACAACCTCTATCAAGAATGTGTCGACTGTACGATGATCTGTCATCTAAACATGATATAGATATATTTGGGTCAAGATTGGTTTCTTTCAAAAGTAAACTTCAGTCTATCCTCTTTAGACCTTAGAAATTAGTAGCACACGTTTTTCTTTTTATATACTCTTTTAAATGTATAATATTGAATAACCCTTAAGTAAGTCCTTATGACTTTAAGTCTGCATATTGCATGGCATGCCATGTACACATGTTTAAGAATTGTACTCTAGTTTTAAGCTTAGATAAGATAAGACATTCACCATGTACTGAGGCAATTTGTTTTGTGTAACAAATAAATAAATAAATAAAGAAGAGTTCAGCTTGGATGGGCAGCATTTGGAAAGTTGCGTCACATCTTTGAGTCACCTTTGCCACAATGCCTGAAGACCAAGGTGTTTGATCAGTGCGTCCTACCGGTCATGACATACGGAGCCGAGACGTGGAACCTGACAGTGAAACTAGCCCACGGATTACACGTCACTCAGAGAGCTATGGAAAGGTGCATGCTAGGAATCTCGTTAAGAGACAAGGTCCGGAACAAGATAATCCGGCTAAGAACCAAAGTGACTGACGCAATCCAGAAGTGTAGCAAACTGAAGTAGCAGTGGGCTGGTCACATCTGTCGCAGAACCAATGGTCGGTGGAGTAGACGGGTTCTCGAGTGGAGACCACGACTCGGCAAGCATAGTGTTGGACGTCCACCGGCACGTTGGACCGACGACCTAAAAAAAAGTGGCTGGTAGGGACTGGATGGTAAAAACGGGAGATCGGGCTTTGTGGCGCGCCCTGGGGGAGGCTTATGTCCAGCAGTGGACTGCTATAGGCTGAAAAGAAAGAAAGAAGAGAAAGAAGATAGGGCAGGTGCATGTGCTTACGCAGCAAAACATTCAAGACGAAAAGTTTACGATCGTAAAGGACTTTACAGAAGTCCTGTATCATTTTCGTTGGATATCTGATAGGTTTGAATGCCATAACCTTTACAACAGCTTTTTGTGCTCTTTTCTTCTGTAAAACCTTAGTCTTTACAGATGAACCCCATAACCGTAATTAAGTAGGTTACAATAGAATGTGCCAGAGCAAAGTAGGCAGTCCGAAGGATAGATTGATCAGCCCCGCGTCTCAATTAACTGACGACAAAGAGCAGCTTTCTGATTCGTGCCGCAGTCGATTTGATGTGCACATGCATAATTAAATTACTTGTCATATGTAGAAGTATTTTTCAATAACTTTTGTCATACTGTGGTTCCTCAAAGCTACCAAACCATAACTAATAATTAAACCTTCACAATCTAAACGTGATTAAGGCGATAAATAAATAAAAAAAACAAAACGCGACAGTCCTATTATTGTAAAAAACATGGTATTCCCAATCAAGGATTCCAATTTTTCAAAGGTCCGTTGGCAATGTGTCACGACAGCGCTCGCCTTCACAATCCTCTTTTAACTTACAATGTAGGATTCTTTACAAGGTAAAGGTGCGAAAAAAATTGGATATTTTATAGCTCTATAACTCTGAATGAAAATAGAACCGTTCTTTACCCCAAACGTTTTTTATGGAAAATATTTACATTGTGATTAGCGAACTATTTTGTTTACAGGTATCGGTAGTCTGCCTAAATCTTAGACTACGGTCATAATTAGGATGTTGAACAGTCCCTTTTAAATGTATTCAAAGTATAGGATAATAAATATATCATCGCTATGAAGTCTAATTGCCCAGATCGTGAAACAAATAATGTTTATTTATTGAAGTGATAGACTTACCTACATATCAAACCTATGGAGTTATACCTCGAATACAAAATATTATAAAAAATAGCCACCCTCTCATACAGTAAGGATGTTTATGGAATTACAAACTTAATGACGGTTGATAAACGACTTTTATTCAGAAAAAAAAGGTAACTGCTTACTCCTCGAATACCGACCGAAAAAGTATTTTCTTGCCCAGTGTAATCAACGAGAAAGACAAAATTACTGTTTTAGTTTTCTAAGAGGACACGACTAAATGCGTTTTTGTGAACAAAGATTTAACGTTTCCAACTTTCCATCGCGTATATAGAGCGTGTATTACCTGAAATGCAGCGCCTCTCAACTGCATTCACGCACGCAAAATACATTTTAAATATGGATGCAATACATACGTGTATGTATAAACATGTCACTGTAATTGGTCGTTCAGTAGCCAGTTTGACTCAGAAGTATGCGTCGTGTATACGCAAAAGTACACTCGGCACATCTTAATCAGCTAAAAACTAGTGGAGCGCGTCATTTCAAATTAGACTACCTCTATCTACAATACAATATACTATTACACATGACGAATTGAAATCAACCGACAGGAGAATTGCGAATCGGCAACTTAACCCTTCATTTTCCACTAGAACGGCTGAGCGAACCGTCTAATTGATGTTTATTTGATGTATCGGAATCAATTGATATGGGTTAATAATACTTGTTAATAAATGCGTACCTAAAATTTATCTCAAACTACAACGGCACGTTGACTAGCAGTTCTTTTGCCAGTGCCGAGTGCGAGGAGAGATGCGAATGACTTCACCAACGCGTTTTGCGAGCACATCAATGTCAATGTGTATGAAATCGAGCCAATTCGGGCAACATTAAGGCCCGATTTTTCAATTCTTAGTTTATTTCCTAGATAGCTAACTGAAGTATGTATAAAATTAACTGGCTGTTTATCAAGCGAATAGATATTTTCAATTTTTCAATTGTCTTTTATCCAAAGAATAGCTATGCAAAGTTTGTAACTTCACACTGATTGTCTACAAGCGAGGTGCACTTATACAATCATTGCAATGTTAGAATCATCATCATCATCCGTGCGGTTTATCCCGGTTGTGAACCCACAACGGTGTGTGGGGTCCCAGGGTCCGCCATTCTTATTTTCTTGGCCCACTTCGCGTGGTCTTGTGCATCCTCAGTGGTGAGTCTGTTGGCACGCATGTCACCCTTGACGACATCGAGCCATCGTTTCTTGGGTCGACCTCTTCTACCGGTACCTGGCGGGGGCGGCATGGTCAGACATTTGTTGCCCACGTAGTTTGTCGATCTCCGTGAGACATAACCATAACAACGAAGGCGGCACTCCTGCAGCTTGTCTGCGATGTCACGAACACGAAGGCTGCACAGATCTCGTGCGGAACACCCACATCCGCATGTAGGTGTTCCGCACGAGATCTTTACGTGAGAATCTTGCAATTGCAATGTTAGAATGTAACAAGACAAAAGTTGATGTTTGACAAATTCACACTGACGTATAAGAAAAACAACCCCAGCTTTTTTCGTTATCTAAAGTTGTGGTAAAAAGTTTGTGATTATAATGACACTCCAAAACTCCTTAACAGAATGAAAATACTCTCAAATGACATACCACATAACCTCAAAATATCAAAGAAAACGCGTAGATAAATCTTGTCCAGCCCCTCAAGAAGCAGATAACTTTACTCCTCAGTTAGCGGCTTCATTCAACAGATAACATCTATCTGACCATTGAAAAATTTAAAATCTTGTCAACTTTCGAATAAACTTTATTCTACAGAAAAAGAACATTATCTGAGGGTTGAAAAATCGGCCCGGCTGCTAGGTGACGCTGACTCGATGCTATATTATTTGACATTTACGTGCTTGCAAAACGCAATGGTGAAGTCATTTGCATCGCTTACTGTAACTCGCACTATGCGGTCAGACTGCAGTTATCGAAGGAGGTGAATGTTGCAGTTTTAACACGGATGCAAATATGTACTTAAGTAACATTTACTTAGTGATTAAATAGAAACAAGAAGTTTTTTGTTCTCAATACTCAATTCTTGGTTGCATCAATAGTTGTTTTTCTTTATATTATAGATCCTTAGTTAAAAGTTAACAAGAGAGGAAGTTGTTCATTTTCATTATTTATTTATTCATTATTTTGAGATTGCTGTTAGCAATAAGACCGCCTAAATTGTACATCAAAGTTATATGTAATTCTAACTTATTGTTTTCCTTACTGTTTTTGTCCAATAAAGAGTATCTTATCTTATTCACTTCTTATATTTAAAACACATGTAAAACATAATTGTTCATTGTTCTTACTTGTGGCCTGGTCAATATTTAAAATTTCTTTTTCAAAGTTTTTGGATTTTGTTTTCTAGTGCTATATGTAAGTATGGCAGGAATATCTTATGACTTAACATTTATTTAACAAAAATATTTGAAAAGTAACAATAAGCAAAATTGTTAATAAAGCAACATTTACCAATTAATATTTTCAGTGAAGTTTAAACGCAATTTATGAATCTGATTCGGTTCCAACACATTCACTCGAGGGTTATTCACAAAACTGCCGGCGCCCCTACTAAGAGCTTACGTAAGATAGATACATCACGATAGTCAAATACTGGACTTTGTTTGTATGCTGTTTTAGTACTATTTTTAAAAAAAGTAAAAAAGTAAAAAATATCTTTATTCATACAGACTTATAGAAAGTACATAAGACAAGTCATATAGTTACAAAAAAAAAATTAAAGCAGAAATATACTAAAATAAACTTACATAAAATAATACTATGATAGTAAATTCACATTATGTATATTCACGATGTGTACTAATATTGTACTATTTTATTTACGTTTATTATTATTATTTCTGTATACTTTTTTTGACATGTCATAAGTGCTTTGTACAAGCTTAAATGAATAAATGATTTTTTACTTACTTACTTACTTACTTACTTACTTACTTAAATATCATAATTAAACAAAATGTTACTCTACCACCGGTTCGGAGGTTGTTTCCGATCGAGAAGACTCCGGCAAGAAACTCGATGGTTACTCTTTTCAATCTTGTTTTTTAACACAAAAGTTGAATTGACAGAGTAAAGTCATAACAAAAAAGTGTGCAGAGGAGCAGATTATACCTAAGATGACCACAAATTCTTATCATTTAAGAAATCCTCAACACTATAATAACCTCGCTTCATTAACTTAGCTTTAATTTGTGACCTAAACTGGTGAAGAGGCAGTTCAACAAGAGTTTGCGGAAAATATTTAACACATTGACCAACAAATGATTTTCCTACCTTATGCAGTCTTAGACTGGGAGTTACGAGCTTATTTTTATTTCTGGTATTGAGTTTATGAACATCACTGTTTTTCTTGAAGAGATGCAAGTTTTTACGGACATATAATACATTATCATAAATAAATTGAGAGTACACCGTTAAAATATCTATCTCTTTGAATACTCGACGAAGCGAGTCGCGTGGTCTAAGGTTGTAAATGGAGCGGATGGCTCTTTTTTGAAGAATGAAGATGTTGTTGAGATCCGCTGCCGAGCCCCACAACTGTAGACCATACGACATAACACTGTGAAAATAACTGAAGTACACTAATCTTGCTGTTGCGTTATCAGTCAGGAGCCTTATTTTTCTAACAGCTATAAGCTGCCGAACTAAGTCTCCCTGCCAGAGAAGAAATATGCGGACCCCATTGTAACTTGGAATTGAGAGTATCTACCTATTTTTTTTTATATTGCCCGTCAAGATGATCCCACTCCACCTGATGGAAAGCGATCGTGAGGTCCAGATATGAGATTGACAAGCCCAGTCATTCAAATGAATCACTGGGCTGGCCATCCTCACCTTGAAGGCCTGCAGAACCTATGCTGTGGTTTTATTTCATTTTTTTATACACTACAAGCACAGTCCCGAAATTCCATAATACTTCACTAGAATGAGCACACCCTTATTAGCGCAACGTTCGTTGTTTCGGAAAACTGATGTCTTAAAAATCTACAGCAGTGTGATATTCTTGATGTAAGGTTGTCTGGAAGAGATCGCTTCCTAGCGATAAGACCGCCCAAATTGTACGATCTAAGACTATGTCATTGCTAATGTTATGGTTTGTTGTACAATAAAGTGTACTTATCTTATCTTATCTAAGTACATTTCAGAGTACAAAATTAACGATGTGTGTAAAAAAAAATTCTTTTTTACAACAATCAAGACCAACATCTCCCCTAAGCACTACGGCTATAGTGTAAGTGAATAACGACAATTGTGTCGTTGCGAACTCGTGGTAGCGGTAGGTAGGTACCTACTGAATGATTTATAAAAGCCAGAGTTTTGTCTCGTGTCAGGGAACAATGGGAAATGGCGCAACGACAAGCATGCATGGAATGCAAAATGCCTTTGTTTCAGCATAAAAGCGAACAATTCGGAATGAATTTTTCATTATCTCGATATCTGACTGCAATATTTCACAAATACACGCGTATGTTGGTGACAGACTCTGAAATTAATTTGGGAGCTGGCTACCTACTTCTCCAAACGAAAAAAAAGTAGCGTCTACGAAAGGCGAAACTATATTTCTTGGGATAAATTTGTAATTTATTGTTGCTTGGCATACAGCATACCTTGGACATGTAATAGTACATACTGGTGCCTAACTTTATTATAAGTGTATTCAAAAAAAAAACGAATCACCAAAAATGTATCACTCTGGTGTGTCCTGACACAAATTTTGTAGAAATAATGTTAAACAACTTTTTTTCTATTATCAATTTTGACTGGAAAAGTGTTTAAACATGTAATAAACAATGTTGTTTTTAAAAATGTATCTTTTTCATTTCTTGTCCATGTTAAACAGGATTCTGATCATACCTACGGTAATCTTGCCTTATCAAGTTATATATAATATTTTTACTAGTTCACTTACAGGTTTAATTTAAAAATTATATTATTCATATTAATTGTTTTTCTATAATTTATAGTATGCTTTAATTTTATTTGCTTTGGCATCATCATTGATCGCTCTGGTCACAATAATTTCAAAATTTTCAAACTTATATATCTCATAAACCGTTTGCAGATAATGAGGGACAATAAGATTAAAAACATTTCCATAGGGTTTCTCATTTGTGAAAATATAGAAACGGTAATTTATCAATTTTATAGCACCAGAGCGATCAACTGAATAACTTAGATTTGAAGAAGTAGCAGGCTAATTACTTAAAGGGGTAAACTATATTTACTACCAGACCTGAACGCCTGAATTTCAGCATAAGTTTAATCTTTACTGATAGAAATATCAGTTTGATGTTGCTTACAGTTACTTTAAGTGTTAAACTTTGTAGGTAACCTCGCTTGCTAGTTTTTGATTAAAAGTGTTTTACCTGAATGACTTCTCAGATCAACCTACATACTACTACTTATGGGACATGGATTAATACTAAAAGAAAAACGATTAACGAATTAATGTCCTAGATTCAAATCTGACATTTAACGGTGCATACCCGCACCGTTAAATATAATTTTACACGCCTCACACTAGGGCAGGAGACCATATTCATCATCATTTCAGCCGAACGACGCCCACTGCTGGGCATAGGCCTCCCCCAAGGATCTCCACAACGATCGGTCCTGCGCTGTGCGCATCCAGCGGCTTCCCGCGACCTTGACCAGATCGTCGGTCCACCTTGTAGAGGGCCTGCCCACGGAGCGTCGTCCGGTACGCGGTCGCCATTCGAGAACCTTTCCGCCCCAACGGCCATCGGTTCTCCGCGCTATGTGTCCCGCCCACTGCCACTTCAGCGATGCAATCCTTCGAGCGATGTCGGTTGTTTTTGTTCTCCTGCGGATCTCATCATTTCTGATTCGATCGAGCAGGGAAATACCAAGCATCGCTCTCTCTTTCATATTTCGTACCCTCAAATAAACTCTTTGTTTCAGAACATACTTGATGCTGTTATTATCTTCAGTTATATGTGTTTGTTAATTTAATGAAACATGTTTTCATTCAGATATATTTCAATTTTTTTATCTCAAATAAAAGTTTGAAATTTGAAAAAAAATATTGCTACAAATTATAAAATACAAAAATTCATTTAATAATACTAAATATTACAAATACTTATTAAATGAATTATCATCATCATCATTATCATCTGGGGAATTATCATCCGATGTATTCTGGGATGGAGCTAAAGATGCAATGTCTCTATTAAACAAATACATTGCATCTTTAGGGATATTCTTAACTTTACTTTTTACTGTCTGCTTGCTGAAAATATTGTATTAGAAGCCGTCCTACAACAAGATAAATATTTTTACTTATGAGGATATTAAAAGACAAAACAGTTTTCTCCGAGTGCTAAAATCTTCACCTACTAAAATCGATATAAATCATAAAGTAGCAAAAAGTAGCAAACTTATTCAACAGTTTCTGGGAGCCTATACCATACCGAATATTATAACATAAATCCTTTAGCTAAATTCAGCTAATTAATTAAACAAATTGTCTAATAAGTAGGTCAGTTCAAACAATTCTAGAACTCAATTTGATATCACTCACCTACCTTGAGTTCATATTCCTAATTTTTTTTTTAATTTTTTTTATTTGGGAAACAGACAGTTGTTATATATCAGAACAAACTTAACATTATTATCTAAGTTAAACCAATAAAGTTTCCACTGGTATTATTTAACATAATGTGAGCAAACTGGAACTTACTAACTATAAATTAAAATATATATATATATCTGAGAATAACAACATAAAATTAAAACTATCAGTTACATGCTAAACTGAAAGCTATGATGGAACACAAATATCTTTAATTTGTTTTTTGAATCCATACAACGAAACATTAAATAAGTCTACACCTTAGAAGATAGTATTATAACTTCGACAAGCACGAAGCAAAAATGTATTGCGAGCATAATTAGTCTTTACTAAGGCACATGGAAAAGGCGGTGATGTCTAGCATTTATCCGGGGGCATCGGAAAGATATATTTCTTCTTCTATACGTTATTATTCTAAGGACAGGCTATTTGTTGAACTTTGACGTGGTATATTAGCGAACTCGGTTTTTTGCGAAGCATCTGAATGATATCTACGAGGACCTTAGTTAGTGTGCTACTTATTCAAGGATGGTATCTCGAAATCTCTTTTTTTTTTTGACTGATGGGTATGTTCAGAGGCTTTCTGCCCCAGTGTGCGCCTCAAAAAAAACTGCTAGTTATCACTTTCCAAGCCGTTAGGTGTAATTTTATGGTTTTTTTTCGTACTTCGGCCATATTGCAAGAAAGGATGTCAACAACGTGGAGAGAATTGTGATCACTGGCAAAATCGAGAGTAGAAGACTAATAGCAAGGAGCCCTATGCGATGGAGCGACCAGATTCGCACCACCCTTGAAACCACCTTGCACGATGCCCTTCACTCTGCTTCGGACAGAGGCAGATAGCGACAAATAATTCGCGACAAGATACTCCCTAAAGAAGATCACGACCCTCAGCTTTGTGGAGACCGACGCGAGTAGGAGGAGGAGGTGTAAGTTTACAATTTTGGTTCCTCTGGCAAAGCCGTTAGCTAAAATTAAACGTTTTATTTATTTTCAATTCTACTACATTTTGTATTCGGTCCATCTGCATTAAAATAATTCACTTGCCCCAAAAGTTCTTACTAGCCGCGATTAAATCTGTAAGTCTGGAAACTTTTTTAATTTAGAGCCCTTGTGGTTAACTTGAGGTACAATCACACACATATAAAGCAAACAAGAATTCAATTTACCAGTCCAGCGCCTAGACAAATTGATTGGGGTTTGGGCAAACGTAAAAGGAGGATCGGTTTGGGTGATTGACTGGTCAAACTGAAATAAGATGTAATATATCCGATTATTTTCATAGCTTCAGGAAATTATATGGCAGATTTAGATGAAGAAACTTAATTTTCATTGCGTGTTTTGAGAAACCGGTTCTAAAACTTTATTGTAGAGCAGAGATTGGCAATGTTTGTCAGCACGTTGGCGCAGTCAAAAGTGAACTGAATAGAAATAAGTGCCTACTTTTGAAGTGGGACGTTATTTGCTCGGCCATTTTTGACGCATCGACCGGTTATCTAGTGTATTGTTGATCGAGGATTCCTACATAACTTCAAATAGAATAAGATAGGGCAAACATCATCAATTTATCATTACCGTTCGGGTGTCGGACGGAGGCCGAGATTAATTTTCAGCCACAGTGCAAAAATAATGAGCGAGACGTATGTGTACAAAAAACTTGTCGAAAGTTGGTCTTAGCAGCATGAACAGACCCACAGTCTACTTATAGGTCCGCCAGCAAGTTAATTTCACCGTGACTTCACCTTACCTTTTGCGACTAAGTATTTTGTGGCTTCAGGGATCAGTCGTCTTATGATGCCGTAGAAAACTACCCAATATACGTACTAATATGTACGTATATTGGGATGGTCGGAACATGATTTTCCTCTGAACTCGCGATCAAATTGTAGGTGGCCTTACTTTATCAGAAACTTACCTTACTTTTATAACAGTGACACAGCGGATACATACCTCCCTATTCAGTAATTAACGATTTGATAAAACGATCAAAATGAAATTTTCTTGCGCATTGACTTCATAAATAGCGCTATGATCAATAGAAATAAATAAAAAAAGGTTAAAGGTCTTTTCGGTGTCCTGAAAAAGAGGCTGATCTTTCATTACTAAATGAATTGCCTGAGCGCTCGTTAGATAATTTTTTTTTTGTTGCATATCTCATGCAAAGCAATTCAATTTAAGATTATAGAAAAACGCAAAAATAATCAATATGGATAAGTGAGAGGATATTTTTATTTTCACCAAACACGGTTACTTATACAACTATACTTATATAATGATTGCATTCTTCTACACATAGATAATTTCATTCTTGTTGTCCCGAAAAGATCGCTTCCTAGCGATAAGACCGCCTACATTGTACCTACAATCTAAGACTATGTAATGCTAATGTCATGATTTGTTGTACAATAACGTATTTTTATCGTATCTTATCTTATTTTTAAAAAACAGTATTGCTTAGTTTTTCTCTGGAATTCTACCCAAGAATTCGTAAATGAGGCGTTGGAATTTGTCCAAGTGCCTACTCTAATTGTATACATACTGCATGATATTGCGTACGCACCCGCACTTACATCCGTGCCAAAGGCCATGACACCCACATTTAGTATTCGTCGTAACAACATCGTTAGTATTCGTCGGAACCAAAGTTATTTTTAATATTGATAGTCACCAACATCTGTACCAACATCGACACTAAGTTTGTTAACGACAACGGTACGAGCATCGATACCAGCTTTGGTACCAACCTCGGTACCAACATCGTTATCAACATCTGGACCAAAATCGGATCCAACATCGCTATGAACATTCGTAAATCTGCTGAGTTACTGCACAAATTATCAAGCCCTCATGTGTTAAAACTGCACTTTATTCAATTTATAGACCCACTATATATATCAATTTAAATGTAAAAAAATCGGTTATGCTGCGGTTGTTATTATTACAAGTTGTTACAGGTTGGCTAAATTTGCTTGTATCTCACTGTATGTAATGATACATAATGATTTTAACGAAGAGGTATTTGTTCCCCGGAATCAAGATACGGTCAGCTAGCAGCTACCAGAAATTTTGTATATTTCATTATTTACACAGTCTTACAACAATGGAATTAAGGCAACTTTTCCGAATTCACTGAAAGAACTGGGAAAAATGTCAACATCGCATCTCAAGTATGTCCTTACATTATGAGTGTGGTGTGGTAAGAGTTAACAACATAGTCCTAGTTTTCATGCTTATACAATATAAAGATGCCGCACGAAACATTGCTGCCTATGTTTTTCCTGAATACCTTGCAATATCGTTCAATTATTTATTGACAGGCAGGCAGCAGATCTCAGTAATAAAATTGCGAATTCATCATTCATTTGGAATCGCTTTAACAAATTAATAGGATTATCTAAGAATTTCGTCGACTAGTCAGTATACATTTTATCGGATTGGTAAATTATTTCTGGGAACACAAGAGTGACCTAATTAAAATGTCCCAAACACAGCGCAGCTGCATTTCGGGGTAGTTTGCGGAATACTGCCACAAAATGTTGGAACAGTGTTTGTAAGGGATGCTAATTAAAAAGTCTGGGAATATTAGGCTCAAAGTAATTACGAGAAAATTGATTTTTTACATAGCCTGTAATGTCCCAATGCTGTGATTCCCATGACCAGCTAAAATCTGCCACTCATGAGAGTCCTTGTCCAGATGGTCCCGCCATCTTGTCCTCGGTCGACATCCGTCTTCCGGTTGCCTCTGGGTGACATTCCTGGCCCACCTTTATTCGTCCATTCTGCACACATGACCTGCCTAGTCCTGCTTAAGTTTGGCCGTCTTTTTGCCTACATCCAACTCCAGTTCTAGTAGAGTAACAAGTAAGCTATTATTTATTAAAAATGGGTTTGCGTTTGGCATCAGTCTCGCCTGGTGGTAAGCGATGAGGAGGCCGATGGTGGTACAGTACGCTTACCCAGAAAATGCCTATTCTTTCTGGGAGTTCTATTGCAAAAGCACAAATTTGTGAAAAGATGATTAGTTAGTTGTTTAAAGTAATATTATTTGGTGTATAAAAGTTAGCTTTAATATATTTTTAAAATCATTGTCTCTCGCTATCGGGACTTTTTAATCCACCTTTCTACAAACCGTGCATATTGTGTTATCTGTATAATTATAATACGAGTAGCATCCGCAGAAAACCAACGCTGTAGATGCCGGTACCACAAATACCACTATACTGGGTGATTACCAGGAGACTTACTTGATAATCACCAAGTATTTACATAAATGTTAATATTTAAAAAAATATACATTATGCTGAATAAACTAATACTGTTTCTTGGACCATTATCAATTGATTATTGTGCGTATAAAAAACACAACTCTATTGTTTTTTGATGATAATCAAAAACTTTATAAAATCTATCTATCTTTATCTATAGAAAATGTTATGTTATGTTACGTCTTCGGTCAATGGAATTTCTTGGACGATGCTATAAACATTATGGCCAATCGTTACACTGTTAGATTTCTCCAAGACATGAAGTGAAAATAAAGATACTTTTATTCTTCTGTGAATTTGTTGAAAGGCAGAAACAACGAGCTAATGGCCAATTAGTACAGCTCTTGCGACTGATATGAGAAAACTATGTCCACAGGTTGTTTATTAGAGTTTAATTATAATTGGGTATTTCTTAACAAGATTGTAAAAAACATTATCAAAAAATACATATAAAAGGGCCTCATAAAAACTTAGTTTGTTTACATATGTACAATCCATTTTATGGGCTTCCAAACTTGGGTAGGCAAATCCATTTTTGAAAGTGTAAAGTATTCATTTATTTAGCACAGACAAATTATTATTTATAAATCCAACACTTACAAAAAAATATATATCTAAATACCAAGATATGCTTGCTACCATAATTGTATGGAGGGAGTAGACCTTTAATCAGCAGTGGACTTTTCTTCACACTTTATTGCTCAAAAAACTTGTAAATGGCGGACAATGCCTTTGGCCTTACTTATTATTGATTATGATATGAAAATAAATCCGTAAGCACGGCTTTTTGCATGTCATTCACTAATTTCACGTTTTAAAGGAGACGTTCCAAGGCATGGACTTTTATTAATGAAGCGTTCCTGATTAATGACTGCCAAATTAATTTCTTAAAGACAAGGGTAAGATGGAGACAAAGAAGCAATTAATCTCTTTATTCTTCCACCCCACCCCTTCTTTGATTGCGTTGTGTCCTCTAAAATTGCTTCCTATCGTACCTACTGAGGAATGTGATTATTGAATAGATATTCGTATTTCATTAATTCCCAAGCTTTTTCCACAACTTAGTCAACCAATTTTTTACCACAATTTTAAAAAAATGGACCAGAACTAGACGTTGCGTAAGTTCCTTCCTGAGGTCTCGTCCATTACAATTTATAAATCAAAACCAAAACTTCATCAAATTTGTTTCAGTAGCTAAAGCAGGTCGTCACCAACCTCTAGTTATTTTCGAATTTATAGCGTTTGTCCGCGTAGGCCAGTCCGTCCGCGTTATCTAGCTGTACTTCTAATAATCTTCCTAATATTATAAATGCGAAAGTTTGTGAGTATGTATGTGAGTATGCTTGTTGCTCTTTCATGCAAAAACTTCTGAATATAGCTGATATATTAGAATAACACATTGACTGCAATTTTTAAAGATTTTAAGTAATATGGCCATAATTATTATATACGATAGGTATCGTAAGTCGGGCAAAATTAAGTGACGCGGGCGAAGCAGCCGCGCTGGCGGAAATCTAGTAGTCATATTTAATAAAATAAAAAAGTTTTTTACTGAAGTATATCTCGATTGTTCTATTCAGGGTGTTCCTGGAAGTAAGGATCAAATATAAATATGGCATAGCGGGGGTCATTTCTGACCTTTTTAACACTTTCAATAGTGGTCCGATTTCTAACCTTTAAAAAGTTATGATCAGTTTTAGATTTTTTCAGAAAATTGCCTAACTCCAGACAAAAATCATTATTTAAAAAAATGTATCAAAAGTATGTTCTCACTTATATTTTTTGCTAAAAGATTAGCAGGTGATTTTTCTTACTTTGACTAGATAATTCATTGAGCTAGAAAACCCATGCCAATATAAAAACATAAAATATTGCAAGAAAGATCATAATCAAAAAAATACTTCATGCTCAAGCAAATGTCGTGAAAAAAAATGTAATACTGAAAGTTATTTAAGAATTTCAAAAAGTGTTCATTTGATATAAATTCTATAAAGGTATAAATTGCCTTATTATTCTCATAATTTCTAAAGATAAAAGTATTTTGAACAAGAAAGACGTCTTCTTTGTCATTTTAACCTATTTAACTTTTTTTGCAAGAAAGTTCATTTAATGTAACTTTCTGACAAATGCAAAATATGGTTTTAAATTTAGTACTATTAAAATAATTGAAAAAAATGGAAACCTGGGCAAACAATTTAAAACAATTTTCAACAAAATGGAATTGGATAGTTCTATGAAAATCCATTTATGATCGTTTTCTATCGCGTTTTTTTTGCAACTGCATTTTTATCTATGTAAACCATCAGTCAAAAAGTGGAAAAATTATTATATTTGTTTAATATAATATTTGCTTTATTTTTCATTTTTTTTTCATTACGGATTGATGATACACAACGACAATTCGGACCTATATTGATAGGGTTAGAAAGGTCAGAAATGACCCCCGCTATGCCCGCTATTTCGATTTGATCCTTACTTCCAGGGACACCCTGCATACCGTATGGTGAATTTAAATTACACGTAGATACTCAGTAGGCGATCGTTGCTATTTGAAAAAATCATAACTTTTAACATACATACATACATACATACCATCACGCCTTTTTCCCAACGGGGTAGGCAGAGACCACATCTTTCCACTTGCTACGGTCCTGACACACCTCTTGCACTTCTTCCACTCTCATTAATCCTTTCATACATGCTCGTCGATTACGGGTACTCCTGACCTGACCTTTTCTGAGCACGTCTTGGACTTGTCCTAAGTACGTCCGTCTAGGCCTTCCCCTTTCAACAGCTCCATCCAGTCTCGCCTTGTAAATTTGTTTCGTTAATCGCCTTTCATCCATCCTTTCCATATGCTCAAACCATCTTAGCATTCCCATCTCAATTTTTGTGACAACATCCTCTTTCACACCACATCGCTCTCTTATTATGCTATTCCTTACTTTATCACTTAATGTCACTCCTGCCAAACTTCGCAATGCCCTCATTTCCACTGCATTTATCCTACTTTCATCCTTATTTTGCCATACCCAACTCTCACTTCCGTACATAGGCGTCGGCACTAACACCCCCGCATGAACAGCCAGTCGCGCCTTCTCATGCAGCGCTCCATTTAACATATTCCCTGCATTCACTCTTCTATCAATATCACCCTCATGCCTTCCATCCCTTGTGAACCTAGTCCCCAGATACACAAATTCTTTCACTTGTTCTACCTTTTCACCTCCAATTAAAATATCACATTCTGTCATATCCTCATCTCTTTCAAAAACCATGGTTTTTGTCTTACTTACGTTCACTTTCATACCTCTCGCTTCTAACGACGCATTCATTAATGTTATGTTACCTGCAACTCGTCGGCTGACGACGCCAGTATGACTTGGACATCAGCGTAGAGAAGGCATTTAACCCATCCATTCTCAGTCCATAATCACTGTCTTTCAGATCTATCAAACATTCATCCATGAATAGGTTGAACAGCCATGGGGACGCTACACAACCCTCTCTGAATGTCAAACCAGTCAGTGTACGCCCCGTTTATTCTGACGTAAGCACTGGAACACTCATAGAGAGATTTCAGCGCTCGTATCAGACAGCTGCTCACCCCATGCGTGGATAAAGACAACCACAACTCATTCCTTTTAACCCGATCATAGGCTTTTTCCAGGTCCAAGAAAATGCAATAGACTTTTTGGTTTTTTGCCATAAAAATTTCAGCTACGCAACGCAAGGAAAAAACCTGATCCGTACATCCCATTCCCTTTCTGAATCCCGCTTGCGCATCCCAAATCTTTTCTTCCGTCTATTTCACAACCCTGTTAATCAACAAGTAAGGATAACAAAAAATACGAATGATTTTCGTGACCGTCGGGTTGCTGTGTTGAAAGCGGTCGTGAGGTCCAGGTTAGAAAGGTATGAGGCTAACAAGCACAGTTATGCAAAGGAATTAGTGTTTCATGTTTTTCCGTTCTTTTTAGAAAAATCTGTTGTTAGTGTTCAGTTCCAAGTTCCAAGTATTTGCCTCACGGTATAGAAAATTACTGGATATTTTTGAAGTTCAATGGCAATTGAATAATAATATACTCTGCGGTCTGCCGCAGTGCAGTGAGGGTCATGTAAATATTAGGTTGGTCGACGAAGGCTTGATATTGCACCGAATTTCATTAATATTTGATACGATGTACAATTTGTGGTAACTACCCTGTTATTAAGGCTCATATTGTGATATTAATGTTATTCACAACAAAATTATTGATTGTTATGCATAAAAATTATTGATTTCAGTAATTCAATTGTTATGTATTTTTGTGTGTTCGGTATTGTTATAGTATCGTTTTAATGGAGCCATAAAATTCCTTAGTAGATTATGTTTGTGTCTGTTAGTATTTAAGTAAGTATTGCCTTCTTTTTAATAATTTAGCTTCACATGACAACTGCTAGACTGTTGGATTTCAATGAAGCGTTGTACTTTCTATAAAGCCAGGTCTACTGATTCTTTGAACTACCAATTCATTACACATAGGTATACATTTTTGCTGGTACGGCGATTAAACCTGTGACTCTTTGCGTCTTATACAGAACCACTATGCTAAATGGATAGGGTACTAAACTCTTGTAACAGTTTTTTGTAAGCACTTTAAACACAAAAATAGAAACTAGTGAAAAACGACCTGATTCTAGGGACTCAAGTGGGATAAGGTTGATTTTTTTTCTAACTTGTAACTCGAACTTCCTTTACGAGTACGTTAAATCTGGGGATAAACTTATCCCCAATTGTACTAGTTCACTGTGAACTCACAGTGAACTAGTACAATTGATGAAGTTGTATATTACACCCATGCAAGCAGGTAGGTAGGTAATCCCGGATGATGGCCTATTGGATATTGGCAATAACGCCTGCCCTCCAGCCTTATAGGTTTGAGGTTAGGTTGTGGTACAAATTACAAGAACTCGACGAAGAAGAAATTTAGGAAGTATAAATAAAAAACTGGGATACTTTACACCAAAATCTGACTCGAAATCAAGCTAGCTTTAACTACCCAGTTTGATTAATGACTTACCGATTGCAGTTAAAGAGCATATAAATAAAACACATGTTAAGAACAATCCCAAAAACTTGTATCAACCACTGTTAAGAATATAGCTAGTCTAAAAATCCAACCGTGTCGATAAACAACTAACATGTTTTTTCTGTATGCAATTTTCGTATTGACCGGCCGGCCTTGCGGTGTTGCTAGAGGCAGTTGGCGGGGCGGGTGCTTATAAACGACCATTGGGAATATTGTAAAATTTAGTTAAAAGCTTGGAATAATTACTTATAGAAACCAAGTCCGCGCGCCAATTTTGAAGCCAAACGGACCGGACCGCTTTGCAGTGTTCATTGCAGCTCCGCAATGTTGAATGTCAAAGCGGCCGCACGTAAGCAAGTAATAGTCACGCATGTGTGGATCGGATAAGTGCTTCAGTTTTGACGGGGCGGTTGTATGAAGACTATCCTTCTATACGTTATTATTCTAAGGTTAGAATAGCATTGTAAACTGAGTGAAGGCGACGGATACCAGTGTCCGGTAAAACCAAAATTGGTTTGAGTGGCATTGTAAATGTGAAATATAAATGTATAATTTTTGTATGAATAAATAAATAACTAGGGATAGCAGAAGCTGATAAACTAACTTAATATTTCTTAATACGTACTAAAATAGATACCCGTAATAACACCCCGAAACGGAACAAACATAAATGTTCGTTCTTGTCCTGGGTGAGGGTTGCATCCACGACTCTTTCTGCGATAAGAACACCTAAAGGTTCTCCGTCACTTGGAGCATATTTGCCTGTAATGTAACGATACAGAGTCGAGCATTACATCAGTGAGGGAGGAGAACCGAGCATTACAGTGCGCAAAGTGTAATGTTACAGATTCGAACATTACGTTGGTGAGGGAAAAGCACCGAGCATTACAGTGCGCAACTTGATTGTACATTACAGGCAAATGTTCGTCATCTCCGGGAGGCAGTTCTGAAATGTAGTGCTCCAAATCGAATCTGAAACATTACATTACAGGAAAATGCTCCAGGTGAGGGGACCACCTCAAGAAACTGTAACGATGCCGTTTCGTTCCAGTCTCATGGACGTCAGAACCTCCACGATGGCTGGAACCTTCATAGTTTAACTTTCTGGCCATCAATAGTATTCTGTACCTGTCCTTTCAAAATTTATTTTAACGTTCCATGTTCCCTGTTCAGCATTCTGAGTCAGTCCTACCAAAACCATCGTACTGAACAGAGCTTGCGATTCTGGTAAAATGCTCTAAATACCAGTTTAATTAAATTAAGTGATGGTGTATTTTTGAATACTTTAATTAACCAATTGTAAACAGTTATAATGTAACAGAAACCCGTGTATCAGGGTAAGCATATTATACCTATTTACTTACTTACTATTAGATAGTTTTTCTTTCTTACCTATATGTTTACCATAAACAATAAACAAGTCACTGGATTGGCCGATCTTTTATTCACTTTTTCATAATTACATCTACTCCTAAATATTGTGTGATGAATCCCGGCGCTCCGGCTCCTGTATTGCTGGCCTGCAACGTGGATTTCGCCACAACACTAGGCGACGCGAGTTCAGACAAAAGTATGAAATATCGTATTTTAAATAGTTTATGTGCAGGTTTAGAGAGTCACACACGCCCAATGGGGGTTTTTACAATCTCAAAGTGTATTAAAACACGTTATTGTAAACAGTTACGCTAGTTTAACTTGCGGTTTCTAAAACCTTTATGTAAATTCGTATTAAGGTATCGTAATTTCACTTTTTCATCTTTGTAAGAGATTTACATTTATAATTGCCCTTCAAAACTGAAACCACCGACGAAATGGTGGTCCAAGTTGTAAAATTATGGTAGGTTAATTTTACAACCTATGTAGTGACCATATCTTCTTACTTGCTGTAATCCTGACACTGCCCCCATAACCCATTCACTGCCGAATAAAAAACACAGTAGGAAATCGATTGTTTAAACGCACCGGGGCGGGGTGTGGCATTAAAACTGTTAAACGAACTCTTCACATAAGAACTAAAGTAAATGTGCAAGGTTTGCTTGGGATGCATTCATTTAATTTTCAGGTTAATTTTTGTTTAAATTCTTAAAATTAGTAAGTAATATTTAATATAGTAACAATGACTGTCGTGCAAACTATCAGTTTCGCCGTCATCAAAGTTTAAAAGCATAATTCTTTGGACTAAATTGGAATTAAAAGTGCAGTTATTATTATATTATTTTCGTAGCGCGCTGTAGCACGGTTTCTCGCCTCGATTTTCGTAGTGTCCCGGGTTCGATTCCCAGACGGGTCAATTTAGGAAACGATCTTTTCTGAATTGACTCGGGTCTGGGTGTGCTGGGAGACGCCCCTGGCTTATTTCCTTGTGTGGTACCTCGTTACACAGGGATATTAATCCCTACTGCAAGACCATTACAAGAAGTGTGTTGTCTGCCGCATATTTATTAATTTATTATTTTTAGTTTTCAGTAAGTTGAAAAAGCAAAATGTTACTACTGTTTCTAGTTGCTATAATGCTAATCACTGATGTATGCGAGAGTACCAGATGCGTAGACGGGCAAACACACGTTTGTTACACACCGCTTAAGGGGAGGTAGTTCACAAAACACGTCATTAGAATTCAGTTTTGAAGTAGTAACCAGTTAAAATAAAATCTAATATTGTTGAGGGGATAATACAGGGAATTCATCCGGTAGAAACATGATTTGATAAAGTTGGCTCGATAAAATAAATTCACAAAGTTATCTCTTTTCGTGAAATGTCTTCTGTTTTTGGTTTTATTCCTAAAATAATGGTGCTGATAATATGGGTTCTTTACCATAACAAAGTTTTAAGATAACTGGAGGGATTTTTTTTTATTATATCTGTTATTTTTTAATCGATTATTTTAGTGATTTTCGGTCCGCGTGGCGCTAACCAGTTTCCTTCGGGAAATGTTGTGCAGAACCACCTCGCCTTAATACCTAAAACCCTAAAAATGTTGTTTCCGCCAGCTCTTGTCAGAAAAACCTCACTAGCTTACGCCAGTCTTAGAACAAAATTATATCTGGATCAAGTGAATCCGCAACACAAACATTAAAGGCGCCGAGCAGGCGAGAGCGATTTTTTGATAGCCTATTACGAAAGCCTATTGTTTTCTCGTCGGGAATTCATTACCTTAGGTTAAATGCTTTGTTTACACTTGAGAGGCATTTAGTAGTCCATTTTGAAAATATATTGCTCGGATACTGAGGAGATCCTTGAAATTGAAGTTTTTTCCGGCTTTTTATACAGTAAAATAGTCAATCTCAGTTTTTTTGAATTAGCGTTTTATACTGAACAGTGTAATTTGTCTTAATTATAAGGAAAGATATTTTGAGCTTCATCGTATATTTACACCATTAATTCTCGTCTGACAAATCGTGATAATCATAGAATGTTACGAAATTATATACTCGCTTGTACGATTATGATGCAATTGAACTATAATTAAGTTGACTTAATATATTTACTCTACAAGACGTAGACATTTTACAGACTGTCAATTCTTCCAGTGTAGACTTAGCTTTTGGCAAATGAAATCCGACACGTGTTTTTATTAATTTTGTACTCCGGGTGTATTATTAATTTGTCGTATGAAATTTCCAATACCAAGTTGCTGGAATGTGGGGGGTGTAACCCCCCTTCTGGAATTACATTCCTACCCAATCGAGTCGAATGACGGCCCGAACATCCAGCAATATTTTACTTATATTAGAGAACCATCCACTGAACGACCGTCAGTACGGCTTCCGACTAAAACGGTCTTCTAGCATAGGTACGTAACACACATCTGGTGGAAGGCTATGGACAAGTATGGGGAATCTTTGGCCGTCAGCCTTGACATTGCCAAAGCTTTCGACCCTGTATGGCATCGTTCGCTTCTTCCCAAGCTTCCGGCATATGGTCTGCCACCTCGCCTATGCGACAGGGTCACCGGATTTCTGGTGGGACGTCGAATTCGTGTCCTTTTCGATGGTCGAAAATCACGCTTTCTCCAGATTAATGCCGGAGTGCCGCAGGGCTTCGTCTTGTCGCCGACGTTGTTTCTTCTGCATATTAATGACATGTTATCTCTTGGTAATATTCATTGCTATGCGGATAATAGCACGGTCCACGCGCGTTACTTCGAGCGCCCTGGGGCAAAGCAAACTGACATCGAGGAGAAGAGGCGATGTCTTGTTATTGAGCTTGACGGAGTGTTGGACCGCATTTCAGAATGGGGTGCATCTTTGTACAACTTTCAAGCGAAATAAATGATTCTGATTCTGATTCTGCAATCTTGTAGAGTTCAATGCCAAGAAAACGCAGGTGTGTGCGTTCACAGCAAAAGCGTCGCCGTTCCTTTCCCATCCCACTCTTCAGAGCACCCCGCTACTGATTAAGGATAGCCTAAACATCCTTGGCATGGATGTTCGTAGCAACCTGAACCCTTTTGAGAATAGCGCGACAGTCCAGGGGGGCTTTTTTATTATCTAAGGAGAATCCTCATGGATACCTCGCGGCCCGGGGGGAAGAAGAGGTATTCTATTATATATATTCTATTCTATTCTATCAGACTTCTACCAACTAAAACCCCCACGGTCTCGACCTCAACACTTCACCAGCGAGGAGGGTTTTGCAGTGTCCTGCCGTCAGTGTTTCCCCATAACCTAATCTATCTGCCCCCCCCCCCCCCCCACTAGCCGACCCTACAATGAAGGGGAAAGGCCACGAAAGCACCTGAAGTCCTCAAGTAAACATTGCAAAACTTTTTAGATGTAGAAAAGACTTATACTAATACCCAAAATAGAACCGTAGCTAAAAAGTCATTTAGTTTTAAATTGCAGCTAGTAACTGAGTAAATATCCGGATATTGATAAGAATAAGAATATTTATTTTGCGAGAATGTGGTACATTAAAGGTGGTACAGATAAAATAGCAAACAAGACACATTCACCCATTTGAGGCATGCAAATACAATTTTCAGTTTTCAATATTATCAATTAAAAAAGTCAACTTTTAAATTTCAAAAATACACAAATCAATTCATTCACAGTCACAAATACAATTAAATCAAAACCTAATAATTCAAATTGTTTTCAAATCAAAACATTCAGCCAGGCTGTAGAAACAATTTCGAACAATCCAATTTTTTAGTTTATATTTATATTGATTGAGTGGTCGGTTCTTTATGTCTATTGGCAATTTATTAAATATTGTAATGGCCATAACACGGCTATTTCTGGAATACATTGTTGTTTTCATGGTTGGGAGAACTAACTTATTCGGTCGTCTACAGCTATAGCTCCGCGGATAATCGGTCAAACACTTGAACAGCTTTGTGTGTGTTTTGACAAAAATACACACCTCATATATATATAAACAATGAATGGTCAAAATTTTTAGCTCCATAAACAATGGTCTGCAGGACACCAAACTATCCACGTCATAGATGGCCCTAATGCACGATTTTTGTGCAATAAATAGTTTATTTATATGACACGAGTTACCCCACAGTACTATGCCATACCGCAGAATCGAGCTAACGTTTCCGTGATAAGCTTGAAGAGCTATTGCTCTGCTGGCAGTTTACCAACCTTCCATAGGGCATAGGCATACGAATTTATTTTATTGCTTAGCTTGTTTATGTGCTTTTCCTATGTGCACTTATCATCTAAGAGAATGCCAAGAAAAGTGTCCTCATTTGTTTCTGTTTAGACTGACTGTCATGTGTTATTTGAATATTTTTTTACGCCCATTTTTGTTTATAAATTGTATAAATTTCGTTTTATTGATATTTACTTTGAGATTATTTTATTTTAACCACCGTACTATGGACTCAACAGTTTTTGTTGTTTCCGTATTATAATCATCTATACACTCACAAGGGATCACCACAGATATGTTATCAGCAAATAGGATGCAAGGATAGTCTGTCACATCAGGAAGATCGTTAATATAAATCAGAAACAGTAAAATGCTTCCTTGGGGCACTCCGAATTGGTTTACTTTCATGAGCGACTGCACAAAGTTAACTACGTTATGCTGGTCTTGTTTTTGTATCTCCACGAACTGCTTCCTGTTACAGAGGTAAGATAAGATCCAATCATAAGCCAAGCCTCTAACTCCATACATTTCACACTTCAAGAGCAGCAACTCATGCGAAACAAAATCAATGGCCTTGCTCATATCGAAAAATACAGCCGTAAGCGACATGCTCTTGTCAACGAATTCAACTATTTTATCGACCACAGATAAAGCAGCCAAAGTGGTTGATTTTCCCTTTTGGAAGCCATTTTGTTCGCTTGTTGTAAATAAATGAATAAAAAATAAATAAATAAAAAGTTCTATGGTCATGCTTATTAATGAATGAAATTAACCTAGTTTGCATGGCTTTTTCCAAAATTTAAGACCAAATAGGTATAAGAGAAATGGGTCTATAGTTGTCGATGTTGTGCTTGTCACCCTTTTTAAGAACTGGTTTAACAACAGATGTTTTTAAAGTATCAGGAAATAATCCACAAGAAAAAGATAGGTTAATTAATTGGGACAGTACTGGTGCTATTTCTTCTTTTACACTTTTTATTATTCTAGTTGAAATTTTATCATAGCCTGTTGAATTCATTGAATTTCATGACTGAATTAATTTTTTTTATTTCGTAAGTGTCAGTTGGGAGTAAAAATATGGAAGAATCATTTGTTTTGATGCTTGTCAAAGCTGATTTGTCAATGGTATTATTGTTAGTAGATGTCAAGTTTATAAAATATTCATTAAAATAATTCTCTTTATTTGCGTTAATATTGAATTTATATCGTCAATAGTATTTGTTTAACTTATTTTATTATTTATAACGTCCCATGAAGCTTTCATTTTGTTTTCAGCTTTTGAGATGTAACGTGAATTTGTGATTTTTTGTGCATGAACTACCCATCTTCGCAATAGTTTTGTGTATCTTTGATATTTGTCTTTATGTTCACTCGTCGGATTTCTGTAGTATAGATAGCCTAAATTTCTTTATGCTTTTGTTGATTTCTTAAGACCGTTTGTGAACCAAGACGGGCATTTTGTCCGGTTATTATACTTTTCTTTATTAATGGAAAACACAACTCATAAAAAAGATTAAAATCTTCATGGAATGCGCTAAAGGCTTTATTTAGGTTTGTTTCCCGCAGAGTTTCAGAACATGTAAGACAATTCATGCATTTCTTGAATTTGCGAATATTGTCAGTGCTAATATCTCTGTTGTATTGGATCCACATTTTAGGGAGTTGTGGGACAGTGTGAGATGTCTCAAATGTGAGAATTTGGGCTGTGTTATGGTCAGACAAACCCAAACTCACGAGACTACCTTCAGAATCCGGGTCGTTCCTCAATATGTGGTCAATGCAGGAATTATTCCGCGTACCCTCAGTGATATGTAGAGTAAAATTATAGTTTGCAGCAATTCTTTTTAATTCGCTTGAACTTTTTAATGTATCGATATTGAAGTCTCCAGTAATAATTATTTTATGTCTTCATTAAAACTTCAAAAGTTGATAAAAATGTTTCTGGCTTTGACTTTGGTATGCGGTATATACAGATAATTATGCACTTGCACGATATTAATTCTATGCCACAACCCTCGAAAACGTAATCTGCGGCGAAATCATCTAGGAAGTTAAGTTTTTTTGCATCTAGATGGCGTTTACAAAGAATACATACACCACCTCTTTTTTGATGTTTTCTCGAGATAAGTTTGTACGCAGATAAGTGTATGTTTTGTTCACTTCCGAGCCTAATAAAAGTTATATTTGTATTTTTGATCCTTTGTAATGTTCTGCTGCTAATATTAATGTACTCGTATTTCCCACTGACGACCGGATACAGTCTTCGCTTGCACAATCGTTTGCACAACCTCAATCATGATATTCCCGTTGATTCAGTGTAAGCTCGCAGAGTTGAAATCAAAAGTGGTCCGGCTTCGGAAATCAGATATTGGAACACTCTGTGAAACACGGAATTCAATACGCGAAATATAAGACAGATACAAGCTCTGTTGTGTAATATCTATAACTCATATTGTGTTAATAATGCAAAACAAACAACGAATACAGCCTTATACGTCCTACTGCTGGGCACAGGCCTCACCTCAACTATGAGGTGGTACGAGCTATACTCTAACACGCGGGCTCAGTGCGGATTGTTGGAGAGGTGAATGTAAGGCCAGTGATAAACCTTACCGTCAGATGTTATCAAGCCGCCTTTTTAGGCCTCTGACTATGCTTTACGACTGATATCTTGCGACGTCAGCCGCAACAAACAAACCGTTACAAACACTATCTCTAAATAATCATCTTAACTAACGTACCTACCACATGTCACCTTCTGTACAATTTCAACACTGTACAATAAAAAAACGGAATTCTAAATGACAGACAGTAATAATGGAAATCAAATGTAAAGCTAGTAATAAATCATGTTTACCCTGAAGATTCGGGTATTCTGTGTAATCTTTGCAATGTAAGTAATTGAAGGATTTCCCACTGACGAGCGGATACAAGCTTCGTTTGCACAAACGACCTCAATCATGGTATTCCCGTTCAACCGCTTGATTCAGTGTGAACCCGCAGAGGCAAAGTCAAAAGTGGTCTGGACGCCGGAAACCGGATATTGGAACACGCCGTGAAACACGGGATTGAATACTCGCAATACATATCGGAGTATTGGCTGACCTGGTTTAAAGTTTTGTTTAAAATTACTACTACGTAGAGTAAATGAAAAAACTGTTTAAAATTTCGACAGAAGCCTTCAACTGGTTCAATGTCACACCACGAATCGATGCGTATATACAATCGTTTTACTATGATTTTCTTATTCGGCATTGAATGGATTAAACTTGTATTATTTCGATATTAAAATAGATTTATAATATCTCTAGTTACTGCTTGTATTTGTTTTGTTTGGTTGTATTGTGAGAGCGTCGTGGCCTAGTGGTTAAGCACTCCAACTCGGCTCGCGGATCGTGTAGTCGCGAGTTCAAATCTGGCCAGTACCAAAATCTTGTGTTCATCATGAAAAATATCGATAAAAAAACCAAATCAACCCGGATAGCGGCGGAAGGCTCACCACCTACCACGTTTGGTTCTAATACCATTGGTGAAAAGTAGGCTTCTGAGTGTTCCGTTCACCATGCCGGCAACAGTCACTTGCCTCTGACTACCCCGCTTGGGATAAAGTCGTGATGCTATGTTTATGTTTTGTTTATGTGTGTATTTGCTTGTTTGTGCAATAAACATTATTTATCTTTATCTTAATGTATATTTAATTCTTATATGTTAATTTTTATTTTATTTAATTGTTTATTGTTTCGTGTAATAACTACATGTATAGCTTTAATTATGTTACTGGGTTTGTCACCCGTTTAATTGAATTGAATAAATAAATAATGTGGATGGTGTGGTCCCGAGTTTAAATTAAGCCGGAACCATTATAAATGTTTTCCTTGTTAAATTCACGACCAACTCTCTGATGATGGAAAACATCCATAAAAAAAACAAATCCAAGTGTGTAAGTAGGCTTTTGAGTGTCCGTTCACCATGTCGGCAACAGTCACTTCTTCTACTACCCCGTTCGGCATATAAATAAATAAATGTATGCGCCAGACAACACACCTCTTGAAATGGTCTCGAAGTAGGGATTAATATTCCTGTGTTACGAGGTACCGCACAAGGAAATAAGCTAGGGGCGTCTCCTAGCACACCCAGACCCGAGACAATTCAGAAAAGATCGTTTCCTGAATTGACCCGACCGGGAATCGAACCCGGAACACTACGGAAATCGAGGCGAGAATCCGTGCTACAGCGCACTACGCCAATCGTGTCGTCAAATATGGTCAATATGGTCGTATTGTTAAGTTATGTTGTGTTAAAATTGGACTAAGCAACAGTTTTTTTAGAATACACGACGTATGTCAAGCACGTAAAACGGAAAATCCATTATGCAATGATATTGTAAAAGTTGATCTGCTGTCCTCCGCACATAAAAGGGTCCATTTTAATTTATAAATAACTAGTTTTTCGCCAGCGGCTTCGCCCGTGTATTTGACTATTTACCTATTCCGTTAAAATATAGCTGTAATAGTACATTATGATCTAGATTAATGAAAATAAAAGACTGGTTTAGTGTCAAGTTGGTAATTCAAATTCAAATATTTTATTTAAGGATGATATAAGTGCGGAAAGTTGAAAATTACAGCCGAGGCGATATTGCTAGCCCGAGCCGCAGGCGAGGGCTACAAGAAAGCAGAGGCTGTAATTATCAAAGCGCACGTATGTCATACGATGTTTTATATTTGCGAGGAAATAAGTAAAACTCGGACTTTCTTAATCGAATAAATCTTTATTCACTTGCTAAAGCAGTTATAAAATTTTTTACTTGTTCACGAATTAGCGATGCGCGCGCATCAGCGCTTTTTTTAAGGCACAGGCATAAAAAACACCCAGTATTGCTAATAAAGTAAATTTAAATTTTGTGTTTTTTTTACAGATAAATGGTTGTAATTTATTGTCAAAATTAATTAAATTAAAGAAATAAATGATTATTTATTATATTTTATCTCCCAAAGTTAATTTTATTCATGAAATGTTGACCTCTTTTCTGACATAAAAACTCTTTGCTAAGATTTAAAAAAGTACCGTTCGTTTTAGACGGAGCATCTTGATAAACCGTGCGTTTTACCTTGATAAAAAAAATCGTGCGTTTTACATTACATTAATGCATAAGTAATGAGATACAATACGATATTGAAATTGGTGAAATAAGAGACCATTTACAAGCAAATATAGCCTATGTCACTCGCTGATAGTGTAACTTTATTTTAATGTTTTTTTTAAATTGGTCTTGTGGTTTTGGAGCCTATTCAATACAAACAAAAACAATCAAATCGTTCTTCTTTTAAATATTTTTATAGATAACATTCAATTTAACAACGATTAACAATCCTCTACGCACAACTTATACAATGTCTGAGAGTTCTAAGACACACCATTCTAACCTAACATTTGCTATCAGTGTTTGCTAACTTCCACCGCATTTACCTAGGCGTGTATTTCCATCTGATGTCTTAGTGGGACCGTTTTCGCCGTTAAGGGTGCGTTTCCATCAGAGATGTGCGAGTATGCGTTGCTACGAATGTGTGTGTTAAGAACCAATAGAATTGTTTCATTCACCTAGCTTCGCGATTCTATTGGTTCTTAACAAACACATTCCTCGCAACGCATCCTCGCACATCTCTGGTGGAAACGCACCCTGAGTGGTCACCGAATCTAGATTAATGAAAATAAAAGACTGGTTTAGTGTCAAGTTGGTAATTCAAATTCAAATATTTTATTTAAGGCCAAACTGCCTATATAGAGTCAGTAACAATTTTTCTTATAAACTGATGTTAGTAAATACAATATTTAATTTAAATACATTATTTACATAATTTTATGGGTCGTCACCCACCTCAGGAGGAAGGGTGAGTCCCATCGATCAACAAAGACCCTGAGAATAGTGTTGGTGCTGCCTCGCATACGAGCCAGCGCTGAAGCACACCGTTTTCTCATGATGGCGGCAAAGCCGTCAGTTCGCGCTTCCGCGAACATTCCTGACGCACTACACCGCCATGGCAACCCCAACAATATCCTCAAGGCATTGTTGTACTGTACTCGCAAATCGCGGTATGTACGCTGGTTATAGCTCACCCAAAGGCTGCACGTGTAGAATGTTTGGCAGTATGCTTTGAACAGCGTGAGCTTGACTGGCCTAGTGCAACGCGCAAACCTTCGAGCCAGCATATTGCAGCGCACAGGCAGCGACCTGCGTAATATACGTAGGTACTTTCATGCTTAGTCGTTATTTCTATGAAGTAAATTTAAATCGATCATGAAACGGTGGACGTCATAAAGGTCAAAATGTCGCACGCCTGTTTTTCATACAAAAGAAAGGCTTTGCGTTATCTATCAAAATATCTGTCCGTGACATTTTCTAATGCCCACTAAAGCACAAAGCAAATGCCCGAGCTTGCAATCCAACGTTTGATAGAGATGGCCTCTCGAATCGGAAATTTAAAAGCTCATTGGTCTCCATAATGGGCTGATACTTGATTTTTCTATAAGGAAACGGAGGTTTTTATGTTGAATTGTTTTTTCAAGTGCTTTGGAGAGACGATGCAATCAACGGGAAGAAGCTTCGTTCGAATATTCTTTTAGTGAGTTTAGAAAGAAACTAGCTTTCCGCCCACGGCTTCGCCCGCGTTATCGTTATATTATAAGGCCAAATTAAATTAAATCTTTATAAATTGTATTCCATGTGTTATTCTGATGTATAGCTATATGACTGTAAAGTTTCATCCAAATCCGTTCAGTAGTTTTAGTGTGAAAGAGTAACAAACATACACACCACGCGTGCTGGACTACGGCGCCACCCACACACAATTCAACATTTGTTGGCCCGAACTAAAAGGTTCGGTGACTCGTTTCTTTGTCGTACCATCCAGACGTGGAACGCTCTTCCAGCACGTGTGTTTCCTTCCTCATATAGTCCCGGGTTCTTCAAGCGGGGCGTGAAAGGGCATTTCTGCAGGCCTTCAAGGTGAGGATGGCCAGCCCAGTGATTCGTTTGAATGACTGGGCTTGTCAACCTCATATCTGGACCTCACGACCGCTTTCCATCAGGTGGAGTGAGGTCATCTTGACGGGCACTATAAAAAAAACACACAGGCATACATACATCCTCACAAACTTTCGCATTTATAATATTAGTAGGATTGTACACAAATAACGATTACTTGAAGACAAAAAAGACATACATTGTACAACTTGGGCGGCTTTATCGCTAAAAAGCGATGTCTTCCAAGTAAGTACTTAAAAGAAAAGTAAGAAATAAAATTTAAAATTTTACTCATGTTTTTACTATGTGTATGTACAAGAAGAAAGAAGAGACAGTAAAAATTACGTTATTTACTTACGTACATAGCAATCAGCTCGGTTATAATCAAAAATGACCAGGCAATAAAAAGGAAAAACAACAAAAGGAAAGGGAGATCAAAAAGGAAGGAATATTGTAAAAGTGCAAGAAAATGTGCTTTGACCCTTGACTCAAAGATGGGTAGAGATTGAGACTCACTGATCGATAGAGGTAAAGAGTTCCACAGACTAATGGATTTCACGGTAAAGGACTGAGTGTAGGAATGAGAAGCATGAGGAGAAAATTTAATCGCGATCAACGCATTTCCTGTCCCCGGATAGATCGCAGAAATTAGAACCGCTCTTTAAAGTAACGAGGTGACATTGGGTTATTAATTATTAATACAAACAGTATATTATAATTATAAGAGAATCACGGCGAAGACGGATGAGAAACCAGTTAAGCTGGGCTCGGTACTCGTAAAAATGATCGTACTTGCGGAGTCCAAAAATAATTCAAATGCTAAAATTTTGAAGCCGCTCATCTTCATTTAGAATATTCTCACTAGGGTCTACGTAAGAGCAGTCGGCATAATTCAAATTGGTGAACGGTAAGGCGTCTACTTAAGGAACTCGCAGAAGCAAACATTCTCCTGCTAACCTGGCCGACCTGAGTTGTCCAAGCTAAAGTATTATCAATTTGGATTTCTAGGATTTTCACTTCTGCAATAAACGGTATTTGAACACCATTGTACACGGTTGGAGGTAAAACATTACAATCAAATCTGGTAGTAAGCCAAGAACTACCAATAAGCATTGCTTGTGTTTTAAGGGGGTAAACCACCTCTTTTTTATAAGAACAACTACTAAGTTTCTTGCCGGGTCTTCTAAGTGGGATCAGACTTCCGACGCCGGTGGTAGAGTCACATTATATGTATGTATTATATTTAGTATATAGATTGTATTAATATAATTTATGTTGAATACTATAGCTAAATTTAAAATTTTTAATTGACGATTCAAAAGAATTATAAATTCATGGTCTACTTGAATAAATCATTTTTGAGTTTGAGTTTTAACTCTAAGCCCGAACGACTTGCTCCAGCTAGAAATCCGGTCTAGGTCAGAATTTACGGACTAAACGACACGAGGAAGCTCAACAAGGCTGCCAAGATCGTCTGCATATAGGTGGTAAAAATTAATAAAAGTTGTGACACTAGAGGGTGAAGTACTTTCAAATCTTCGTGTGTGTATGCGTGTGTGTCACGCGACTGTAATGGGCAATGATAGATCGCAAAATTGCGACCAGTACGTCTACCACGAGTTGCCAATTGAAATTAACGTTATCATTCGCTTATATATTGGGATTTAACATTGTCATGTCATGTCATGTGTCATCCAAATACAGTTTTTTTACGCGAACGATATCGTAAATTTAAATTGCAACTCGTGGTAGACGTACCGGCGTCCTTCAAGTGTGCAAATGCGTGCGTGAGATACGTAATTACGATTGGCTTCTTTACTGGCCACAATTGATATGTAGGCAGCACGGAGTCCTTACTTTTTCACTCATCCGTGGACTGAGCCTGACTGGTTGAGATTATATTTAAATATTACAGTTTATACTTGTGTTTAATTCCCAGAATGAAATGGAGAGAAACCCTCCGTGGAAAAGAATTGGATTAAAAAACAGAAGGACAAAATCAGCATAATATATGGTCTGCCACTTTAATCTCGTGCGTCCAGACGATGATGTCACATTAGACACCAACAAGCTACCACCAGTCTTGAGTTTTATTAGACAATTACATGATAGACGCAGATATGACGTATGTGAGATTCGAAGATGTCAGTAAGAACTCGGGGCAAATTCTACAAAACTGCAATAACTACTAGTCAGAAAGGGTAAATAGGCAAATCCCTGGGAATCAGCTTGGCCGTAATCAGAAATTGTTTATATAATCTGGACCACCTGAACTAGAAGCCTGATGAATGGTTTTTTAGGCTTGTTGACTAGGTATTACAGTGCGATTTTCTTCTTTACTTAACATTGCCGAGGCAATTAACCAAGAGCCAGACACGAATAAGTTACGTATTTCAAAAAAAGACATTTGTTTTGGTACCTTTGAATGTACTCTACGTTGTCCAAAGTTATTTGTATGATGCACTTGGCTATTTAAAACTCTACATTTATGGAGAATGGAGATTTTTCCGTAAGCTGTATTTTCCAGTGCCACTTCGAAACTACCAACTTGATGGATTTTAACGTGACTCTTCAAACATACTTATCTCATCAAAATTGCATTAAATACTCTTGTTATTAACCTTACATATTCTGCGTAATATGTAAGGTTACGCAGAAAAAATAATAGCAACAGCTAATGATACCCTAACATGATAATGTTATTATAACATTTTAAACTTTCTTGTTGCATTTTAACTACTAATTTTGATAAAAACGTTTTGTCTAATCTGAAATGACGCGCCCATCTACCGCATTCACGCCCATAAAGTAAAGTAAAATAAATACCATCACGACTTCATCCCAAACAGGGTAGTCAAGTGACTTGCCGTCATGGTGAACGGAACACTCATACCATAGTATTAGAATCCAATGTAGGTAGGGAGCCTTCCGCCGCTATCCGAGTTGATTTGGTTTCTTCATCGATGTTTTCCATCACCGGAGAGTTAAGACGGAAATTAAACAATCAACACAAAGATTTTGTTTCTGGCCAGATTTGAACTCGGGGCCACACGATCCGCGATCTGGGTAAAGTTAAGTAGATAGCCCATATACTATCCCACTGCTGGACAAAGGCCTCTATCGTTGTAATCGAGTCATCGCTACAATGGATGGGTAATGGCTTCATGTACATTGGCAGTATGAACGCAATAAAAAAGTAGTGGGGTGAGTCGTTTCTGGTTGGACAAGCTCTACAAAGGTATTGGCTTCGCTTTCTACGCAACGCCGGCCTAAGATTAATAATGAGAGGCTTTCATCCGTAATGGACTCAAGAGCGCCATTAGTTAGGACCCGAGGCTATTGTTTCCATCGCTTTGTGGTCTCGAACCAAGCAAAAGAAGTTGCACTATCCCCCTTTGTCTTTATGAAGTAAACTCGACAGTAAAAGATTAGACTATAGCAGTTATACCAAGGGTAAAATTAGACAGTTTTTTAATATTTTCATTTCACCCTTTATTTCAAATTAAGTTTTTTTCCTGGTTTCATACTGGGTGATTATAAAACATACCTACTCAGTAAGTGATGTAGTATAACTGTTGGTGGAAATTAGTTTTTTTTATTTAGAAATGTAAAAAATCAGACTATAAAATAAATTTGTATGCAGTAAGATTACTATAACACATAGCTCCTGCAGATTTATTATACTCGTAGCTATAGAGTGGGCAGAGGCGCTGCACGGCGGGATATTGCGTTGCTTTGCACAGTTCTTCAAAGCCAGCCAATCGCAAACACGGAACGCTGTCTTAGTTGTTTGACGAAATAGTTGTTATTTATTTACCTACTAGTTTACCATTAATAATAACAACTATTTAGCAAGTCTATTCAAAATTATTAAATTATTAAATTTCACAAAATATAGGTTTTATTAAATTTTAGATTAAAGTGAGCCAAACTTGCACTAAACTAGTAATCCTAGAATGTCAATTTACTCGTAGTTAAGGCTACGGCCGAAAAAAGTGACACATCCCAGAAATAAATCATTAAATATATTCAATTTAGTTATTGTGTTTTGTTTTTTGTTAATTTTTTGCATGCTCTCTCTCTCAATTAAGTAGTCGAATTACTCTGACACATACAAGCTCTGTTTAGTTTGGGGTCCAAAATGATCTTGGTGTTTCCAGATATATTTATTTATTCTTTATTGCACAAAGAAAAAGTACAATTGGCGGACATAATGCCTAATGGCATTCTCTACCAGTCAACCACTGGGCGAAGCAGAAATCGTGTTGGCGGTGTCTCATAGATATATATATTTACATATTTTTTATATATATACATATTTTGTAGATATATATATTTTTTGCTGACTTTTTACTTTATATCTTTTAGCCTCCTTGTAAAGTAACACACGCTCTTACACTGCAACTGCTCTAGAAACACCTTGCATAGTTGACTGTATGTAAAGTCAAAATCATTATACCGGGTGATTATAAAAAGACTCACAAAAACGACATGGCATACTCATTAAGTGATGTAGTAACTTATGTAACCGAATATTTGTTTTGTTGTCATACAAAAAATGCTGACCGTTCGAGTGATTTGTATGGTGACCCTAAAATGAAAGTTAGTTAAATAAATTTCATTTTCACTTAGTAGTTTCTACATCAATTAGTGAGTATGCCATATCGTTTAACTTGCTGAGTATGTTTCATTGTTTTTAAAGTTTTTTCATAATCAGCCGGTATACTGGTCAACAATGAACGAACACTCGTTTAAATAATCGTAGCAATTTTTTTGCTCACAAAAAGTAAAAAGTAAAAGTAAAAAATATATTTATTCAAATAGACTTATACTTATGATATACTTATGACAAGTGATACAAAAAAAAATTGTAGCAAAAATATTCTGAATAAAAATAAACTTACATAAAATAATACTATGATAGTTAATATTATAATTAAATATAATGTGACTCTACCACCGGTTCGGAGGTTGTTTCCGATCGAGAAGACTCCGGCAAGAAACTCGACGGTTACTCTTTTCAATCTTGTTTTTATACACAAAAATTGAATTGACAGAGTAAAGTCATAACAAAAAAGTGTGCAGAGGAGCAGATTATACCTAAGATAAATAATATAAATAATAAATAAATAAATATGCGCCAGACAACACACCTCTTGAAATGGTCTCGAAGTAGGGATTATTAAATCCCTGTGTTACGAGGTACCACAAAAGGAAATAAGCTAGGGGCGTATCCCAGCACACCCAGACCCGAGTCAATTCAGAAAAGATCGTTTCCTGAATTGACCCGACCGGGAATCGAACCCGGGACACTACTGAAATCGAGGCGAGAAACCGTGCTACAGCACACTACGCCAATCGTGTCGCCACTTGAGATGACCACAAATTCTTATCATTTAAGAAATCCTCAACACTATAATAACCCCGCTTCGTTAACTTAGCTTTAATTTGTGACTTAAACTTGTGAAGAGGCAGTTCAAGAAGAGTTTGCGGAATCTTATTAAAATATTTTACACATTGACCAACAAATGATTTCCCTACCTTATGCAGTTTAGACTGGGAGTTACGAGCTTATTTTTATTTCTGGTATTGAGTTTATGAACATCACTTGTTTTGAAGAGTTGCAAGTTTTTACGGACATATACTACATTATCATAAATAAATTGAGAGTACACAGTTAAAATATCTATCTCTTTGAATACTTCACGAAGCGAGTCGCGTGGTCTAAGGTTGTAAATGGAGCGGATGGCTCTTTTTTGAAGAACAAAGATGGTGTTGAGATCCGCTGCCGAGCCCCACAACTGTAGACCATACGACATAACACTGTAAAAATAACTGAAGTACACTAATCTTGCTGTTGCGTTATCAGTCAGGAGCCTTATTTTTCTAACAGCATAAGCTGCGAACTAAGTCTTCCTGCCAGAGCAGAAATATGCGGACCCCACTGTTACTTGGAATCGAGAGTAATTGCCAGAAATACAGTGGAATTCGCAATCTCTAATGGCTCGTTATTTATGTTTATAATGGTATCGACCTGTCTTACATTGGGCATAGAAAATTTGATACATTTAGTCTTCTTACCATTAAGCAGTAAATTGTTACTCGTGAACCAATGCAGTATCTTAGAGAGAGTGTTATTTACATCGTCAAGTGCTTTGTTACTTCTATCTACATTAAAAATCAGAGAAGTGTCATCAGCAAATAATACAATCCCACATAGGTCTTTGACAAAATAAGGATTTATATAGATATTATTATATAGATCAAAAACAGCAGAGGACCTAATATTGATCCCTGGGGCACGTCCATACGTTTGGTGGCACCGGAAGAATTCGTACCATTGATACTCACTTTTTGTATTCTATCAGTGAGGTAAGATTCTATAAGGCTAAGTGAAATATTTGAAACACCGTAATGTCTCAGCTTAATCAGTAGGATTTCATGATCCACGCAGTCAAATGCTTTTGATAAATCACAAAAAACTCCTATTGCATCTTGCTTGCCTTCCCACGCATCAAATATGTGTTTGATGAGCGCAACATCTGCATCGGTTGTATTCCTATTTTTAGTGAATCCAAATTGATTACTATGTAATAATTTATTCAAAGCAAAGTGAGAATGTAGTTGATTCAATATTATCTTTTCAAAAATTTTACTTATAGCTGGTAGAATAGAAATATGTCTATAATTGGATGGGTCACTTTTCTCACCTGACTTATAAAAGGGTATGACTACTAAATTTCATTAAATTAGGGAACTCACCCTTGTCTACACAGTTATTTAAAAAGTAACGCTAAACTAGGGGAGATGGTATCTATGACTAATTTAAGTATATCAACAGAAATACCCCATAAATCCTCCGTTTTTTTATGTTAAGTTCTTTAAACGATTTGAGGATGATATGAGGAGATATATGATCAAAGCAAAAACTAGTGGCGCACTCATTAACACTTGATGTGAGTAGATAACTAGCTAGCAGTGAACTAGAATTTAGTTTACTGGTAGTAATAAAAGGTATCTCAGAGAAAAATGATTCAAATGTATTAGCTATATCAACGTCACACATTTTTTTAAGCCTTAGAAACGTGTAGATATTTATGCTTTTGACTGTACACAGTGTATTTTCCTGGTTCCTAACTGTTGCCCGAAGCGCTGTCTGCCATGCGCCTTCCGGTTGGCGGCATGATGTCATAATCGTAATATATTGAGGAAAACGGAACGCTCTGAATATGAATGTGCCTGGCGACAATATTTATGAATAGCACTGTTTGGGCATGTACTTGAGAATCACAAAATCTTTCTTTTGGTCTCTGATTTCTCGTAAAGAAAAAGTGAAAATATATTTATTCATCTAAACTTCAAAAAGCACTTTTATCAAGTCAATTAGTTAGTAGCCACAAATGTACTTAATTTAAATATACGTTTCTATAAAAGTTAATTTCATAAATGAACATAATGCGACTCTATCACTGGTTCGGAGGTTGTTTACGTCGAGCAGAATCCGGCAAGAAGCTCGATCACTCTTTTCCATTTGTTTTTTTTACAGAAAAATATCTTTCAGAGTATAGACAGACACAAAAACAAATCGTTTTTAACTTTAGTTGAAACGTATTCGTTTAATAGACATCAAGTAAACATTTCTAGGAAAAGTATTCTAAAGTATAATAGTGCTCCCTGCAAGTCTCTTATTTCTATGTCAGGATTACTACCGATATCGCAACTTATTGCGCCATTTCAGTCTGTAACGCTGTTCAATAATGCATAATACAAAATGCACTCAAAAGTCTCGCCGTTGCAAAATGGCAGCTAGCATGTAAGATGTAAGCCACTGAGCGCTTTGCTCATACACTGACGAGCAAAATAAGTCTGTTACATGAATGTCGATATTTCAGAAAGTGGTCATGATAGCTTCGAAGGCGTTTTACCTATATTATGTACCATTAATCTCGTAAGTGTTTAAAAATTGTAAAAATGCAAAAGTGTACTGTTCGAATCGTAGTTACTAAATGCCTGCAAAAAGCCCATCAGAAAACAAACCACCAAGCTTGTGCGCCGGGCGTTAGGAAACAGAATTTAAACAGATTTTCACTAGATTGATTTTTCGGCGGAGCGTCATCAAGAAAATATTTTAGATTATTTTTTAAATTTTGTGGTTAAGTAGAAGGCGCTGTCGGTAAAACGATACCCTGTATCTTATCTTATTTAATATTCTATTTTGTGATTGCCTTGACATTTTATTTATTTTGGGACTTTTTGTATTTAATTTGAATTTTTGTGTTATTTTTCCAGATTTTTTTATATTTCATTTCATTTTATTATATTGACGATCTCATTGTGAAAATAATTTAATTGACCATTAACAAATGTAATTTAATGTGTATTTTTGTAACAAGAAATAAATAATCTATCAATCTATCTAATCTATAGTCTGTTCTTTCTATGTCAAGAATACCGATATCGCAACTTATTGCGCCATTTCAGTCTGTAACGCCATTTATTAATGCATAATACAAAATGCACTCAAACGTCTCGCAGTTGCAATGGCAGAGCGCACCCGTTAACTGGCTGTCGCGGAATTAATGTCAGCCGCCCGCCCACTAAGCTTGAACGCTTTGATCATACATTGACGTGCAAAATGAGCCTGTTACATTAATGTCGATATTTCAGAAAGTGGTCAAGATATCTTCTTGGAAAGAGTTTTATATCATCCAGAGACAGAATCCAGAAACGTCCATCGAAGCTGAGCAGTACTTACTTATAGCTGTCCCTTTGACATGTGACAGGGCAGCATAAATTTTTGATCAGCGATTGTGGATACGGGAGTACGTCTGTTACATCAATGAGGATATTTCTAAATCAAGGTTGGATAGCTTCTCCAAGTTAAAATCATGTTGAAAAGAGTTTTATAACTATCATCAAGCATTTTTTTTTGTGTTTTATGATTGGAGAAATACATAAAATACTAAAGTAGTGAACTCGGCTTGAGCTGCACAGGTCGGTTTTGTTAAATGAATAACAATAACCTTTCTCTCATTCATCTTTGCTTATGAGTATTGATATAGTATTATTGTGTAATGAGTAAGATTTTTTCAAGTCCGCACTTGTAACCTTACTCTATCTGATGGAAAGCGGTCTTAGATTTTTGATATGAGGTTATTTTGGTGACATCTAATTATTGGCTATCAGAATGTATGGTGCATATCGATGCACACTGGCAGGCAATTATGTCTACACGCTTTAGATCACATTGGAATAGGTATTACGACCTACTGGGCTTATATTAATACACGTTCATACACTATAGCAGTGGGATGCTTTTCGCTTAAATATCAATAAACTATTATCTTGAAATTTAACACAGCTTTTAAAGTCCCTATGTAAAATGTTATAGCATGTTGTTAAGAATAGTTCGAAACGGAATTGTTACCTTAGACCTTATTTATTGAGAGTTTCCGATATTTCGGCACTCTTGCAAGCGCCAGTTACTCCACGACCATGGCGTTTACATCATTGCCTAACTATTAAACGTTAGTGTACATGAAAATTTAAAGAAGCATGTAGTTATTTATTAATCTTAAATCAAGCCATAAATGCTGTAGCAAACGAGCAGCTTAACTTCATCATCAAGAATCAGCCGTTGGGATCCCACTTTCGCTAGAAAAAAGCCTCATTCTTCTTCAAAAGTCTGCATCAGTCATCAGTCTTCCGCAACGACTTGAAAGCCGACGAAGTTTTGCTGAGACCACCCCCCCCCCCCCCCCTTTATCTGAAAACCCTCCACAGGCCAGAATCAGCTTGTGGCAGAAAAGGCTACCTGTTGCTTGCCCCATTTGTGACCCCATCAGAAAGTCTCCCGCCTGGCCACGACTTACCATGGGTTACCTGGAAAAGGAATCCAGGTTGGGCGCTGCAAAGATAACCTGTGCAGATGGGGTTACACTGATGGCGCGAACAACGTGTGCAAATGTGGTGCCTCCCCCCAGATTATGAGCCATCTTCTTAAATGCCCCTCATGCCCTTACAGCTGCACACGCGAAGACCTGCTGAGTGCCAATGAAAAAGCTGTAAAGGTGGCGGAATACTGGTCGGATGAAATATAGTGCTGCTGTCGACACGACAAGAAGAAGAAAAGTCTCCATGTTGTGCTACTTCAAGCTTAATCTTAATCTTTTTTAATCATTTTAAATAGTCACAACACAATAAGATAAAACTGAGCATCGGAAAAATAGAGCACCACGAAGGTTTGTGATAATCCTGAAGAGTTAGTTAGTTCTTTGCGCAGAAACCCTGTTCGTCGTTCTCTTAAAAAGTGCCCAATAATTTCTTTATATACAAAATATTAGTACTCGTACGTTGCACTGATATTGTATGAAGGTATGTCAATTCCTGCAAGGGGTTTATTCGTGCGATACCAGTCCGCGTTAGAACGGCTATTACGGCCGACTGGGCTTATCGCTCCGGGAGTCAACGAGCTAATGCTGCGAGGCGACAAGCACACCACATACATTACACAATAAGTTACATTATGTAAGAGTAAGTAATTAGCCTATTTACTGTCCCACTGCAAGGCAATGGTTTCCATCATTGAAATAAAGTTATCGCTACTTTGATAGGAATTGGCTTAATTATCACGCCTGTCAAATGCGGGTTGCTGATCACAAACCCGGCTATGTTCTGCAAAATCAATCCTGCTGCCCGACCAATACGTATAACACGAGTTGCCACTTTAAATTTACATTATCGTTCGCGTAAAAAAATGTATTGGGATTTAACATTGTCATGTCATGTCATGTGTCATCACTATAAAAAAAAATTATGCGAGCGATAACGTAAATCTAAAGTGGCAACTCGTGATAGACGTACTGGTATTGGAACCAGGCACCTTCGGATTTCGGGACGAGCTCCGTAACTCTTGGCCACGAAGGAGAATTCATGATATTATTAATTAAGACAATATTTTCAATGTAAATACGAGTACCACTTGAACAACGATGTAGCTAAAAAGTGGCATAAAAGTAATTGCTTTGTAAAAAAGCCATTTAGTTCCTTTTTATATAACTAGTGGCTCTTTCAGAACATTTTTCTGTTATGCCACTCTTCCTCATACAATTTTCTTCACCTTGTGATCAATCAGATACTTCTCATCCATGTTTTGAATATTGTATAAACTTATGTATTAGAACTATTCATTGCACTTTTCAAATACTAAAAGAAAGGGGGTGATAACGAAAACTAGCACCAAGGCTAGCTAGGTCATTAAGGCTATGCTTTCCCAAGATTGTCAATATTTGATCGATTTTGTTTGAAGATAACTATTTAATTGAAAGGTATTTTAGCAAATAAAAAATTTTACGAGTAGGTCAGTGTTTTTAACACAAAGAAGTACGTCGACGATTTTTTTGTTTTACTCTCAAATATAAATTTTTAACTGTTTGCACTTAAATGATATATATATATATAGATAGGTCTTTGTATATATATATTCCAGGTCGACAATTTTTAAAACTTTTTAATTTGTCTAATGTTATTTCACAATAAATTCATTACACGGAAACAGAAGGAAGCCGCGGCGTTATTCCGTCCGCGCAGAACTAATCAGTGGCCCATCGAATGCTATCGGACGGGCGCGCTAAATCCCAGCCAAATGATCATATTTTTCATGCAACGTCGATGTCGAGTATGCGGACCACTACTACCCATTAATGACTGATGGCATACCCAGCGGAAACTTACCATTATTGGCTACAAATCGGTGTTTTTCATCTATGTTTTAATTATCAAGATTAATTTGTTTTTCTATTGTAGTTGTCACAATATTTGTATTTTGAAAGTACTTGCTGAAGATCATTGAACGATACGTCTATCAATCAAGCTGAACCTTATACTACAATTCTTACTAGGCTACAATTTTTTTAACTTTTGTTCCATTAACGCTCCGTCTAAACGTAGTTTTCATTATTATTGACCGTAAAATTGTTGAATTGCTAACAAGTAATTATTCAAATAGTTGGTACATTAAGTACTGCATAGCCCCCACGAGATGTGGCAGGTTTAACCCATTCGCATTAGAACGGGCACTATGGCCCACTGGGTTTACCGCTTCGAGGGTTAACGTGCTTCTACGAGTACTTGGCTCGTAATGGACAGATATTGCACTGAATATTGCCAACTGCGTTTGAATATTAGTACGATACCTATATTGTTGTAGGAATGTGCGTTTGAGTATTAGTTTTCTATTGCGAATCAGATAACAAATATTTGAAAACTTTTTAATGTAGGTTACTTAACCTAGATTGATGTGAGATCTAAATTTGAGACTGGGCACCTGGTTCACCCTAAATGGTTCCAAAAAGAAGTGTTTAAGCCCTGTGTTAAGTTGTAAACACTGTATGAAGCTGACTTACGAGTATAGGTATTTAATTTTGACGTAATAGAAATGATGATGATCTTCATATTCGCTCAAACTGCCTCGATCTTATCACTTTGAAGGAAAGATCCAAATCTAAATAGCAAATTTAAACTTTCCTGAGAACATTCCAGCATTGGTACCTCTGAAGTTAGCATATCACTAGAGCTTATCAGCTTATAGCTTCTGGCTGAACTTCCCTCTGGAATGAGATGTCAGGAGCGATACTACTGACATGGAATGGGATTACGATGCTCAAATGTAACGTTTATTTCCTGCAAACGAAAATACTTTCTCGTTGCATTCGGGATGCCAATAGCAGGCAATAGCCAAAGTGATGGTGAAAAATCTGCTGGATATTTTAGGTAGTGTATTATACGGGTCTCCGACAGTTATTTTTTCTCATGAATCAGTAACCAACATAACCTTTCTATGTTGAGTGTTTTATCCTCAGAATGTTTTGTCTTTGGCTGTTTCTTCGACGGAGCTTAGCCCCGAATTGAATCGAATATTAGAAAAATAACCTAATATAGGACCAGGATAAAGATTATTAATTACAAATCACGTCGATAAACCCAGCTTATAAAAGAAAAAAAAACCAATGTCTTACCAACGCCTTTGATTCTCTAGACAAGAGCTTACGAGCTTAGTTGGCGGGCTTACTTAAAAACTTAACGTGATTGTGAAACAGCTTTTAGTTACAGAAGCGAGCCTTTGATTTAAATTGACTATATTTTAACGAAAGAACTAGTAATATTAATTCGTTCAACCGGTTTCTGTCATTTGACATTATATTGATTAGCATTCAAAATGGGCGTTGGAAAACCATATCAGTCAGTACTCGTATAATAAAAACTAGAAACCAGTTATATGCTACGGCCATAGTATCCATGACCTTATAATTGACAAGCTAAAGTATACTGAAAATAAAAGCCATAATAAAATTGTTCACAACGTTTTATTGCACCGTGTAACATTTGTATAACAATTAGTTATCAAGACTGTCTTAAAATACAGTGAAAACTTCACACTGCAAAATGTACACTTTCGGCCACACTAACTTAACTACCAAATTTAAAGTAGCCAAATTATAAGTTCAAGATCTTTACAAAATAATTTTAAATACAGATTGTCAATAAAGAATCCAGGAGTACGAAGCTAGAAAATATTGTTTCTATATTATTCAAAGTCTACATATACATACATATTATATGATTTGTACAATTTACCTGATAAACTTTCGATTAATAACTAGATTACGAATTAAAATGGTTTCTCTCATAGTAAATGATTTCTTGAATCGAAATATCTAAGTAAAATTCTTGACTTCATAAAACAAAGTTATCTATGTATTTTTTTTAACTTAACAAAAGAAATTATGCAGCTTTCGCCAGCATTTACAAAATTTTAGTTAATAATGATTAGGGTAATGCTAAATTAATAATTGGCAGATTTGCTATGGTTCAGCACTGTAAGTCTAAAGCCTAGGTTGGCACTAGTATTTTTGTAAAAAGCAATATAATGAGAGCAAGGATTTATTTCGCTTGATTTATTGATATATTGAATTATACGTTTGATTTGCCTTCTTTTCAGTGAGGAATATTTTCATTTGATTTGCCTGGCTTAGGACAATAATTTACAAAAACGCATAGTTAGGTCTTATAATTATCACTATCTCATTAGAATATGCAAGTTTAACATTTTTTGTAGATATATGTATTTTGACAGGCAATCATATAGATTTTCACTAAGAAAGCCTTCCAACGAGACGGATTGTTTTCTATACTACTGAAATTGCCGATATGATCAAAATAAACAGTTAATGTCAAAATAACGACGATGCGCTTAGATAAAAGGTAGATTACCTTGCGTGCGCTTAACTCGTCTTGTCAGGGGCACTACTCTGCCCACAGACTTTAGTGACACACTTGGCTATAGCGATTTACTGATTTATATTTTGCCACATTTTGTTCAAATACTTGGTACTTACGTGTGAACTAGCTCTCATTATAGTCTCCTATCATAGAACCGTACAAAAAGCATCTTGAAACAAAACTTATATAGACAAAAGAAGTTCTAGGAATTAACATTACATAATGCAATAGATGGTAAATAAATGAGATTTTTACATAATATGTCAGATAGATAGAAATTGTAAGTTATCATTTACAACGACAGAGGAAGCTCATAGGTATAAGAAGCACAACACAGAGTAACTGCTCACTAAAGTATCTTATTACTGCTTATATATTGGGGTTATCATTTATTATTTGCTATACAACATTTTACACCGTTGGCGTATAAGATTCAAACGCTTTCTTAACAACTACTTTAAAAATTTAAGGATAAAAGTAATTTCATTTTGTTATTATAGTAATATTTTAACTACAATGGTGAAACTAAAGCAATTGTAAACCCCCCACGTCCCAGCGACGCGATTTCGGGTCAACGAACAACAGATTTTCTATTGTGTCTTGTTTCTTGGGATTAAAAATGATAAATCTCAAAAAATAAATCTTAAAAAATAGATGAAGGAAATGTAATTTTAAGTTTATAGTAGAAAAGTGTAAAAGTACCCTGGAAATGAACTTTATTATTCTTTCAAATGGGTTAATTTTAAGGCATAGAATATTGTTAGACAAAATTTATTATTTTCATGACCTCTAGATTGAATTTCATTGAGGAGAGTTCGGTGAACGACTTCCAAGGGACATTGTAACGGCCAGACGTGTACCCAGGAGTTTCTAAGATGTCCGTACTTACAAGAAATTTTTAACCTAATTTTTTCAGGGATTTCGAGCTTTACCTAAGATATCGATTTGTTGAACGCTCATGGGTGAAGTTTAAATAAAATTAAAATTGACATGAAGACGTGCCTGGCTTGGCTTTTCGTGGGAGTTAAGTAATACTTCTGGTCATCCACGGTCATCATCAGCTAAGAGAAAACCCAGAAAAACCATAACGGTTTCCACAGTGCCTAGTGGAAATAGCACACAGAGATTCGAATGAATTAACCATCGCGTTTTGCGAGCAGGTAAATATCAATTTGAATTGCATTAAGTCAACGCCACCTGGCGGCAAATCGGGCAACATCAAGGCTGCACTAGGCAATCTGAGCAAAACTTTTTCCTTTGTCATTATTTCCTTCTCTGTATTTCCACCTTAACAAATTTTCATCAATTTCATAACAAGTACAGCCACTAACATTCAAAAATAACTACATAATCGTAACAGAGAGATCGCCAAAAACAAATCATGAAATTGAAAATAATAATTTCATATTTTGCATATTTTTACTACAAACTCATTGAAATCTTATAAATTAACGAAGTTTTTGCACATGGACGACATCTTATGAGGTCTGACTCTGAACCTAGGTATAAACATAGTACCTACTATAATAGCTACATAAGTTAGCGCCTAGGAAGCAAAAACGGTAGTAATTTTTATTTTGTTACTTAAGATGTAAATTATTTAACAGACAGATTATATAGATAATGATAGTAAATAATGATTGGTAACTTTTCCTTTTCCGACTTATGTTTTCAGTTACCACCACAAGATGATTTACCACCCTAAGATGATTATTATCGCATTATTGTTAAAATGCCTTCATAAATTTTAGTTTTCGCATCCCATTCTCTAGTTATTTAATTTTCGTCGTAATTATAACCCAGGTCTTTAATAAAGTTCGTTATCAAGATTTTTCTCGACTCAATATTCACCTATTGTCCTCAGAAAATGAAGGGTGACCCCGTAATTGGCGTTCCCGACCAACTCCGGGACAGCTTTGAAATTACTAGCTTGAGAAAGTTCAACGGAGTTGCAAAATTAAGTTGTAAGACTCAGTTGAAAGTTTCAGACATCAGTTTCGCAAAATTGTTGGCTTGTCAGTTGTTAGGATATATTTTTGAGATGAGGTTGATGTAAGTTAGTAACAAAAAATGCAATATCTTCATTTTTTTGAGAACTACAAAAGCATATATTTGAAACAAAATTAGCGAACTTTGGTGATATTATTGAATTTCAGATATCAACCTTTTCGCATCTGCCGAGAATAACAGCAAATAAATCATTTGGAAAATTTTGGTTAGGTATTACTAGTTCTAGCTTCTAGATAGTTTCCATAATTTTTCCAAGAAATCGGACTTTAAACTATAATCCACAATCAGCATTTCGCTACTGCAATCATACGTGCTAAGCAACCACACACCGATTCTCATTAGATGCTCCGCCTCCTCCAGCCGAAGAATCTGGTGGGGGTTCCGCATTCCTTCCCCCACCACTCCACTCAAGCGAATCTATCATCTCCATCAACTCCTTAAAGACAGCTATCACCCTCCAGTTGTATTTCGCCGAGCATTCTACGTAACCACACTTCCAATGCTTACGAACAAGATTTACTATATTCCGTCGTTTCTCCCTCGAATCACCACATGCACTCTCCGCTATAGCCAATTGCTGAAGACCACTAGCTGCGGAAGGGGTATTGCTGCACAGTAGATCTTGCTTATTGCCTACCACTAGTACGGGCACATTCCTCATGTCTCTGCTTTCCACCATTTGGTCTCTCAACGTTCGTATGTACTGGAACGTTTCGACATTAGATAAGTCGAAAACTAGGATATACGCGGTGGCGTTCCGAAGACCGTAGAAGCGGTAGTGGGCCCATTCGTAGTAAGAGTTGATGGGGAAGTAGGGGATGACAGGGACGTCGGTGATCTTGACTTCGTAGAGGTGCTCGTTGATGATCACCGAGGGGTAGAAGGTGTGCTTGCGGTCTGTCGGCACGTAGTCCTCGGAGAAGTCGCTCCAGACGAATTGCTGTAACAAGTAATTAATTTATTCTTCAAAGCCATCTCAAATTAGATTATAAATAAGTAGTTACAGCTGGAGATGCATTACAGATTCTCCTTTTTGCATTTCACATTGAAAATAATGAACTCAAAATCAATATTTTATTAAGTTTTCCTATAGACTTCAGCTGATTTATTTTGAAGCAAAATCCATCCAATCCCGGCGCAGGACGCTGAGATAATTTTCGGGTTCATTGGTATAAGATTAATAAACAATTGATGGTACTTTAAAACAATTTACTTCGAGTTAATTATGTCTAGATGCAAGCTAATTCTAAGAACTTAAACCAGACTTAATTAAAGAAAGTCTGCGACTAATTTACACCTTTAGTAAAATTATAATTAAATGTTGCTGCTTTTACGAGATAAAAGGAATAATAAAACCATTAAAACCCGCGTTTAAAAGCGCGTAGGATAAAAAAAAGTTCAAAAAGCTTCATCAATGAGTGCATCTTTTTTTTTAAATTAACTTGGATAATTATGTTTTGGTTACGATACATATTATTATATGTCGGTAAGTCTGGTTTTGATCTGGTTATTCAGCGTTGTTCCAAAAAGGCTCATAGTCGTAATGAACTCTTTTTACTAAGTCAGCAATGATTGATATATTTGTGCGGTTAACGGTTCAAAGTATCCTCTACTCTCACGAATCTCTACCATGAGATTGCATTACGTAAACAGCGATTGGTATTACAGCTACTGGTGTATTATGCTGTTTTAAGTTACATAACTATGCACTTAATATATTATACGAAGAACGACATTCAATACAAAAACAGATGCTAGTGGGTGGAGGGCTACAACAACTGGGGGCCTACTTCCGTTCGTTAAACACGTACAGGGTGGCCCAGAATGAAATGCACTTTAGATTTCGCCCGCATTTCTAAACGACAAAATGGTGGGGGGCGGGAGCGGTAGCAGTGTGTAGCGTAGGCTTCGTTATTTTAGTCACCATGAGTCGTTACACGGAAAAGCAGCGCGCGTTTTGTATCCGCACATTTCATGTGACTATACGACGTCTTTCCCGTGCTGAATTCGAATTGTGGCGCATCAGTTAGTGTCCAAGCAACAATTTAACCAAGCAATGGATTAAAAGATTTGAAAGGACAGGATCGACGCAAAAAATGCAGCCTCGCGGTTGCCAAAGAGTATCACGGACCGACGAAAACTTTCAGCGAGTTTCAGAATTTGTACGCGCGAATCCAGACCGTCAATTCAGAGTTAGCGAAGAAGTTTTTTGATTCCAAAACTGCAAGAATCGCAAGGTTCCAGCAAGATGTGGCTACATATCACTCTTTCAAATGAGAGTATGTATGTAGAGTGATTACATCTCCTGGCCACCAAGAAGCGCCGATTTCACTCCAACAGACTTTTATTTGTAGAATAACCTTATGATCAAAGTAAATCCTAATAATCCAACAACTTTACAGCAACAGAAGCTGACCATTCGACATGAAGTGAGATTTCTAAAGAAAGTTTTCCAAAATTTTGATGGCAGATTGAAAGAATGCTGTAACCATCAAGGAAATCTTCAAATGTGATGTTCAAAAAGTAAATTTAAAATTATTGTCATTTAATTATCTTTGAATTGTAATGAATAAATTTCAACAAAGTTAAACAGTTATTTTTTCCTTGAATTTTCAAAAGTGCATTTCTCTCTGGGCCCTGTATTAGCGTAGATCTTTGGGAGTTCGAATTTGATTTTGATTTTTGGGTATTCCAATCATCATATTTTTTAGTTTAAGCATATTAAACCTGTTCATATCACAACACTTTTTCTGTTTTTTGTTTCACGAAACTTCTTAAATGTGTACCGGAGTAGTACTGATCCTGTACGTCTACCATGAGTTGCCACTTTAGATTTACGTCATGTCAAATCCCAATACAATTTTTTTACGCGAACGATAACGTAAATTTAAAGTGGCAACTCGTGGTAGACGTACTGGTTTCACTTCGAGCTTAGTACAACCACATCAAGCTTTTCATTTTCCTTATGCTACTTACATAAGATCCATTTTGCAACAGTGTTGTGTAAGTTGATCTTCCGTACAGATAGTTAACGATGGACTCTTCATGAAAAAGGCCCAATTTATATTTGCTCACAATCAATCGTGTCATAATAATAGTAGCATATCTATCACTGTATCGAATAGTGCGGTGATGTGGCTAATATATTCATGGAACATGCGACGACACATACACGAGTCAGGGTATTCCCTAGTCTCTGGAATGCAATTAACGTTTGAGAGTGGAAATACAATGTTGGCTATTTGTGACACTATTTATGGTGATGATGCATTTGGAGTTGGATTAAGTTCTTGGCTTAGTTGAAGCTCATTGAAAGCTCAGAGGCTTGCTTTGAGGGGTATAGCAGAATCTAAATGTTTTCCTCACTACAATGTTTGAGCGCTAAACTTATGAACTCAGTCAGTTTAACCTAAAATTTTTAAAAAAATAACCTAAAAATTTAACCTAAAATACATAGATCGAACAAAGCTCGTCGGACGGTGGTTTCTTCTACTGAGAAGATTCCGCATGGAACTCAGGAGTTACGCTATTTAACTGGTTTACAAAAAAGAGTAAGTGCTAAGAAGTAGTAACATTTTACCGGAATATTAAATTAAGAAGTTTTATTAAGCAAACACTGCAGGAGTCGCCCATCCACAAGTTAGGCGGACAACATGACGAACAAGATTTTAGTGAAACATCATCATCTTGTTGTTTCCGGCTATTAAAAGTAAAAAAGTAAAAAAGAAAGAAATCATTTATTCACTTAAGCTTTTACAAAGAAGCACTTATGAAATGTCAAAATTCACAAAAAATATATATAAACGATATTAGACGTAAATAAAATATACAATAATAGTAATACTAAATAAACATAATGCGAATCTACCACCGGTTCGGAAGTTGCTTCTTATCGAAAAGACTCCGGCAAGAAACTCGATAGTTACTCTTTTGAACTTTGTTTTGTTTTACAACAAATAAATTCAGAGTACAGTCAAAAGAACAATAAAAATACATTATTTGAGCAGAGGAGCAGATTATTCCTACAATGACCACAAATTCTTGTCGTTCAAGTAATCCTCCACGTTATAATAACCTTGTTTTATCAACTTTGTTTTAATTGTAGACTTGAACTTGTGAAGAGGTAGATCAACAAGACTTTGAGGTATTTTGTTAAAGTACTTTACAGATTGACCCACAAAAGAATTTCCTACCTTACGTAGCCTAAGACTTGGAGTAATAAGTTTGTTTTTATTTCTAGTATTATGTTTATGAGTAGGTATCACAGTTTTTTTTGAACATATGCAAGTTTTTGCGCACATACATTATGTTATCGAAAATATACTGAGCGTGCACAGTTAAAATATCAATCTTCTTAAATACTTCTCTGAGCGAGTCGCGTGGCCTAATATCGACCGAATAGCTCTTTTTTGGAGTACAAAAATGGTGTTAAGGTCTGCAGCTGAGCCCCACAACAGTAGACCATACGACATAACGCTATGAAAGTAACTAAAATACACTAGTCTTGCTGTTTCAATATCAGTCAGAAGTCTAATTTTTCGAACAGCACAAGCGGCCGAACTAAGTCTCTCTGCCAGAGCCGTTATAACTGTAACTTAGAATCTAGAGTAATTCCTAAAAATACCGTAGAGTTCGTAATTTCTAATGTCTCATCATTCATGTTGATAATGGTATCCACCTGTTTAATATTAGGCATAGTGAATTTATTACACTTCGTTTTCTTTGCATTAAGTAATAAATTGTTGCTTGTGAACCAACATAGTACTTTTGAAAGAGTATTATTTACATCGTCAAATGCTTGCTTACCTCTGTTGATTTTAAAAATCAACGAGGTATCATCAGCAAATAATACTATTTCACCAGGGAAATAGAAAATATTAAACATGATTGCCAAATTAAGTTTTTAGATAGGAATGCCTATGGCTCAGATAGTCCGATTAGCTTCAGGTTTAGGCCCGTCACAGCTTCTCAAATTTCCAAAATTATAGACAAATTGAACAGCAACAAGGCGTCTGGTTCGGATGGTATTAGGGTCGGAGATTTAAAAAATATTAAAGATAAAATTAGTCCAATTTTGGCTCACTTCATTAATTTAAGTGTCAAAAAGGGTAAATATCCTGATGAACTAAAAGTGGCTATAATAAGACCTATCTATAAGCAGGGGTCCCATGCTGAGTTCACTAACTACAGGCCTATAGCTATTTTGAATGTAATTAATAAAATTGTAGAAAAATCAATAGTTCAACAAGTAACTGAATTTTTGGAACAACATAAACTTCTAACGGATACTCAGCATGGGTTCCGTGCTAATCGAAGTACAACCACAGCTCTGTCAAAGTTCACAAATGATGTTAATGGCTGTCTTAATGAACAGAATATTGTAATGACAATTTTTATTGATTTTAAAAAGGCCTTTGATACACTGGATCATGCTGGTCTGCTTAAAGCAATGGACGAGTGTGGGGTTCGAGGCCCAGTGAATGTATGGTTCAGCAGTTATTTAGAGAAAAGAGCGATAAAGGTGTCCGTCTGTGGTGCGGAGAGTGAAAAAGGCAGCATTACGTATGGAGTGCCAACTGGCTCGGTCTTTGGGCCGGTGGGTTACGTAGTACATGTCAACAGCATTACAAACGTGATTGAAAACTGCAAGGCTTACATGTTTGCAGATGACACATGCATCATGTGTAGTGGTCGGGACCAGGATACAATTCAAAAGCTTATGCAAACTGACTTTGATAATCTGACCAAGTGGGCCCATGACAATGGCATTATTATCAATATGGATAAGACGAAATGCATGGCAATCATCTCTCCGCGCAACAGAAAAGTGATAAATATATCTATCAAAGGACACTCGTACGAATGTTTGCATAACGACCAAAAAGGCTGTACGTGTAAACCTATAGAACGGATTGAGTCATACAAATATTTGGGCTTAACAATTGACAGACATTTCTCGTGGAACTTGCATATTGATCATGTTTGCAGCCAGCTGCGCTCAATACTAGGCAAATTATTCAACCTTAAGTTTATAGTGAGTAAAAATATTTTATACATGCTGTACTTTGCATTGGCAGATGCCATAATATTGTATGGGCTGGTTGCGTATGGACTAACCTTCCCTACATACATAAATAAAATAAAGCATTTACAAATTAGAATGTTAAAATTATTAGTAAACAATAACGTAAAAAAATCATTGAATAAGGATTATGAAAAGTTGTTTGGATTATGCAAGGTGCTGCCCATTGAATATAAAGTTAAATTAGCCATCATAATAGAGCAACATGGTAAAACTGAGCATAAAAAACCAAGAGTACATACGTATCCAACCCGCCTAGCGAGTAAGCCTACAATGTCGGTCCCTAGAATAAGGAACTATTATGGTAAGCGCGAGAGACGTTATATGGTACCCAGCCTTATCAATGAGCTCCCAGAGGAAGTACTGAAAGGTGTTTCCTCCAGAAATATCTTGAAGTCCAGGCTAAAAAAACACTATTTGTCCCTGTGTCCGTGACGTTTGCCACTCTGCTGGTCTATGCTGAGCGGAGACGGTGCACAGCAGAGATGAGAGATCAGCAGAGTGACGAATTGTTATTGTTATGCAAATTGAATGGGTTTTTAAGTGCTAGAAGGCGGGGTACATATTATGCAACGTGCATGAGAGAATTATTATTTAAAAAAAAATATTGTTGTGTAGCTGGAAATTGTTTTTTTGGTTCCTTGAAATACATACTTAATGTTACTGTAGATTAAGAAATTAGTTAATGAGAACTGCTGCCGATAAACTGCGTCTGTAGTTTGGCAGAATTGTAAATGTAGCTTATTAAGTTTTGAGAAGGAAAAAAAAAAAAAAAAAATGTCTTTGACAAAGTAGGGAAGGTCATTTATATAAATAAGAAAAAGCAGTGGGCCCAATATCGATCCCTGGGGCACTCCCATGCTAATGGTGGCACCGGAAGAGGTGGTACCGTTTATACTCAATTTTTGTGTTCTGTCTGTGAGATAAGATTGTATAAGTTTAGACGAAATATCCGAAACACCGTAATGTCTCAGCTTAATCAGTAGGATTTCATAATCCACACAATCAAACGCTTTCGAAAGATCACAAAATATTCCTATTGCATCCTGCTTGCCTTCCCAAGCATCAAATATGTGTTTGATAAGTGCTACACCTGCATCAGTAGTGCTTCTGTGTTAGTTTTATTCTATTTAGTACAGCTTAAACAAACTCAGTGGTTGCCATATTACCTGAAGTTTTTAGAGAATGAATTTGATGATAACGTCTCGCAATTGCGATTCTCCCCTTAGGATCACTATCCATGATCTTGTGACATAGGGTCCTAGGAGCGCCCATTACGGAGAGCCATCATTAGCTGGTACAGTGCAGAGACCAGAGGCGCGCGTCAGGACATCCCCCTCGACCGGCCGCTTAAGCCTAGCAGGCCGGCAAACCCACGCTACCAAAGGCAGCCGCTGACTCCGAACAGGCCATCAATAGGACCTAATCCCGTAATTGCTCCCCGGAAAGGAATATGTTAACGGTCCCCCTCAAGCCAAGAATTTGGCCAGCGAAGAACCAGAACCGCGTAAGCAGAAGTGGTCCCACGTTGCCCAGGGTGCACCAGAATGGAAGCTTGCCGTTTCGCAGTAGTAAACATATTACCAAGGACAAACAAACCCTGCACTCGAGAGGTAACTTGGCGTTGTACCCCGCCTTAAATTTACTAGCGCTCTATAAAACTGAACATTTAACTAAAATAGTGGCTCGGGTATAGTTTGTTTTTGTGAAAGTCGCTATACGACAGAAAACAAAAGAACGACTTCATTCAATTAAATCTGTTCAGCCATGTGCGTTTTCTAGGAAAACCTCGACGCTCCAACCAGTCCGTTGTTTGTTTCTTACCGGCGTTAACTTTCTATGGAACAGTGACATTGTTTTTTTCTTAAAAAATAATTTTGACTGGCACTAATTATAAGTACTACGTGAAAAATCATTCATTTTCGTGGATCCCAAATCCCATATTCGATCAAGAAGAAGGCCTGCAGATACAATTGCTATTTTATTGTGTCGATGGTTTTTATAATTAATTGCTCATTAAACTTTGAAGACTGAAATAATTGCAACCATTTTGTATTTAAAACTTCATAACTGAATTTCGCATTAAGTGTTATCTGCAGTGCAGACTAAATTAATATTCGAAACGTTTTCAAATAAATATGGCGTTTCATTGAAACTGTTAATAGCTTTTTGGTCCAGTATTAATTGGAAATGTCGATTTGAATAGAGCAGATTGGAATTCAGTATTTGTGTTTTTATTTATGCATGTTATAATATTGCATAAACGCTCTTTTGAAGTTTTATGAGAGTAAAATGGAAAGGGTTATGGGTAACGTTGGCGCATTTTAAGGTCATTTTTCTTGATAGCTTGTGTTCTACTTACTAATGCCAAATACTTTACATTTACTGCTATATAGACAACATTACAACTATGGATATCTAACTTGGAGTATTGCTGGATGTAGGTACTTTTATTTGAAAAACATACTCAACAGGTAAATCTTAAAAAGAAAAGCTCCGATATCACTTAATACAATTCTGACCACTCAGATCTTTTTCTTTATTAGGGTGCTATAAAACAATGGTAAAATGATTGCTGGCCGCTAGTAAAAAAAAATGACGCCACGGGTCCATATAAAGTTACTCAAACCCCTTTCAACGTATGCACGGCCGTCTATTGATCACAGGGGGGAAACCTATGTTCAGCATGCTGAGGTCTTGGGTCTGATAATGCCGATTATGATAAGGACTTGCCTTGATTTCTTGATTGAGTGGTTCTTTAAGAAGTTCTTTACGCCTACAGCTGCCTTTTTTCCCATTTTATATTCAAAATGTAGTATTTCAGATAAAAAATACTATCTAGCTAGTATTTTGAGGTTATAAAGGAGGATAGTTTTTTTATACATATATTCTTGTTAGATTTTAATGCGAATAACCATTCTCCTCCTTGAAGCTCTAATTTTCCTCTTTTTAGGTAGTTCCAAGTGTGAAATAAACACCTAAATTCATTATTCTGTCCTAAACACACGTGAAACCAAAAAATCGAATCGGTTAAAAAAGTAACAGCTTGCCTAGCTACACACCTAGGTATATGTATATACTTTTTAATTAAGTTTCAGCAAGGGTCACCCTGACCCTGTTTCAGCCACATCAATTAACTGGCCGTAATAAGTAAGATGCCACATCCCTTTTTATTCACGTTGGACACGTAATTATCCCGAAACCGAATACGACCCTGTGCTGACGAAAATTGGGCAAGTAATGCCATCTCAAATTATATTGAGGTCGTTAGGGTCCTTCGTGGATATAAACCTGAATAGAAACTGGTTTGTACTAGAAATCAAGAAAGCCAGTTTTTGACTTTTTCTTCTTATCGTGTCGAGTGTGTATGTGTGACTGGTATTCCGCCACTTGCATGCCATTATTGTTGGCACTCATGAAGTCCTCGCTTGTGAAGCTAGCCCGGCACGCAGGGCACAGTTCCTTCTGTGCCCTGTGTGCTACACCTGTGCCCGGTGTTGGAGTCACCAGAAGGTGACTCCAACACCGAAAACGTATAACAAGTAAAGTAAAAAGTCATTTATTGGCCCACACACAATTTGGCACACAACATATTAAGAGAAAAAGATTAGAAACAGAAACAAATACAGAAGAGTACATAAGAAACTAAACAAACAATAAATAGGCCCCAATGTGGGGCCAACGAGGACCCTGTCTCAGCATATGCCGGTACAACTAAAAAGCGTATGGCACGCTATGAAAAACCGGTTGTACTGGTGACGCGGTACGGGTTAAATCTATTCATGAATAGAGAAATGATAAATGTAAATAAATAAAGATGTGCCAGAAAACACACAAATTGTAATGGTCTCGAAAGAAGGACGAATTAATGTCCTCGTGGAATGAGGTTACCCGCGCCAATTAAGAAAAGTTCGTTTCCTGACTTAACCCAACCGGAAATCGAAGCCAGCTCATCTCGCAAGTCAAGTCGAGAAACCACGCCGTTAGCCCACAACACCAATCGTGTAAAGGAAGCTTCGAAAGAGGAGCATTGCACTTCGGTACTTTGGACGGGTGCAGTACATAAACTGGCATCATCTATCTGAATTTATGTCATAGGGGTCCTTATAATGCGGTTGGGTCGAATAAAGGGGAAAACTCTTTTTCCAGCAATTCAAAAAAACCCCTTTCTGTTATGGAACGACTGGAAACAAAAACTAATAGGGTTAGTTTGGTGCGGCGCATTGTTTTCCAAGATTCTTTAACGCGGTACGTAGGTTCAACAAATTTGGCTTCTACATTTATTGTTTATGTTCCATAAATATTTCTTTATCCCATGAAATCCATGATCCTGACCAATCAATTTAGTTTTTTAAGTTGCTATGAGAGAATTTTGCAACGAGATTGGCAGTTAGTATATTTTTATACCAGTTTGTCTCTATACCAATTAATAATCAAACAATTCAGCTTGCAGTATTGTGACCATTCTGGCAATGTCTTAAGAATCCGAATCTTTAGAAGACAATATCTAATAAAAGGTCCAAGAGAATCCGCTCACTAAGACTTTGATATATTATTATACAGTCACTGGTGATGTCTTGAAATGTTTTGCGTTTTTCTAGCTAAGTATTTTATTTAACTAACAAATTAAAAATTGTCTTTTCATTTTAGTAACACAATTCTTATTTATGTGAAGATAGAAAACTATAAAACTACTGTGATGTGGTGACCAAATTGTGGTCTATATAAAAAAAAATGTTGAGTTTGTAGGTAGGTAGGTCGAACACCCGAGATGCACTCCAACTACAGAGACCAAGCCACAATCCTATAAAGCAATAGTAAAATTCGATTACATTAATACTTTTATGCTATGAACTTATACTTTTATCTTTCGACATATACTTTTACTCACCGATGTTTATGAGCGACTATAAATAATGATAGCAAGCCTGCCTTATGGTAAGTGCTTCACGCATTTTATAGACATTTTAGATAGTTATTTTCCTTCCTCAGACTTTTATCGTTAACGCTAAAATATTGTCTTATATTTTAGAATAAGATAGATCACTTAATAGCTCATGCTGGTTTGTTCATCTTGCTTATTTGGGATGCATCTTGAGGCCCAAGTTCACTGGTTCATTTAATAAATTTAAGAATATTGGTAAGTGCTAAAAAAAGTTATATTTCGACAATATGTACGAAATAAATGTCATGATTCATAAATCTCATGATGTCTTTTCACTAAATTGTGGTAGTTTTAAACGATTTTCAACATTATTAATAAAAGGGGGTTTAATTGAGTACTGGTCACACTCTGGTATCGTGCTTGTCGCTGGATAAAACGGTTGGACAAGCGCAGCTGGGGTTGATTCGTCGTCGGTTCGTTGCAGTGACAACATCGTGCTAGAATATAGTTTTGTGTATATGCATAGAAGAGTATTACTACATTAGAAGATAGTTACATATTTAGAGTTTCAATTCAGTTTCTTAATATAAAGTACAATCTAAATTCACGGGCTAAGAGATCGAATATAGTCTAGTGTAGCCATATAGCTAAGTTTCTCGCATAGTCTTGCGTGGTGTACTGGGATCGATTCCCGTTCGGATTCATTCAAAAAAAGAACGTTTCTTAATTGTCTCGGGTTTGGAGGGCTTCTCCTAGCCCTTGGCTTATTTTCTCGTGGCTCATATTACGAGAATATTTGTCCTAATAAACCATGACAATTGGTGATGTCTGGCGCATATTTTCTTTCATTTATTTCAAACTTGTCACCACAAATGCTTTTTAGACTTTTACGCCGAACGCCAATTTTTTTTAATTGTTTTTATATTGCCCGTCAAAATAACTTCAATTCACTTGATAAGAAGTGGTCAGAAGTTCCAGATATGAGGCTAAATAGCACAGTAATGCAAATTAATCATTGAGCTAGCCATCATCCTCACCTTGACGGCCTGCATGCCTTTTCACGCCCCGCTTGAAGAAACCGGATTATACGAGGAAGAGAACACATGCTCTGGAAGCGTATTCCACGTCTGGATGGTACGACAAAGAAACAAGTCACCGAACCTTTTAACAGATGCTGGATCGTGTGTGGATGACTACGTAGTCCAACACGAGTGGTGCGAGAGGGAAGGGTGAGGAAGGAATAAGTTGGAACAACTCTTCAGAGCATTCTCCATTGTAAAAGCGAAAGAGAACACTCAACCTGGAAAATAATGTAACTCCTAAACATGTTAAAGTTTTCAGAGTAAAACCGCACCTGTATAATGCTGGTCTTGCCCACCGCAGGGGCTCCGAGCAGTACCACCTTGATGAGGTCGAGGCTATCAGGACTGGGCTCCACGGTGGGAGACCCTCCCACCGTCAGGGTACCGGTTCCTCCCCTCTCCAGGTAGTCGAGGTCCAGCTCTGCAACAAACGGTAAGGAAAGTTAGCGCCTTTGTTACGCTATTATGCATAATCGTTAAAGAACACGAAATATAGATAACGCTCTATCCTCGGGATTCGTCTTGCTTAATAATAGGTATAATTACTTTGATTTTAGCATTTTACAATGCTCAATTTATTAGCTTATTGCTTACCTGGGAACTTGAAAAAGAACATTAGAAAACAGACGCGACGTGTTTGTGAAAATTCAAAGAGTTACCTAGTTGTGTAGTTTCTCTATATTTCCTAATGGGGATTTTAACAACATTGAACCATGTAAAGTGTACTGAGAAATCAAAGCAAATTGAAATGTATTATATGTTAAACCTTTTCACAATTCCATCTGGAAAATACGTAAGATGAATGAGGCTAAAATTTAATAAAATACATTTTATTCTCGGAATTTGTCACGGTTTTCTAATTAGACAGACTTTTAGTTCAAGGTTCGTAGCTCATACTCGTTGTCGTAGCAGTTCGTAGCTCAAATACTCGTAGCTATTAGCCGTTCGAAGTGCTTAGTTTTTTTTTATTACTGGCGACTTTTGAATATCTTTTTAAGTTAGTGATATTGTGGAAGACTCAGGCTAAAAATACAAATGCTTAGCCTATTAAACTAATCTTAGGTTTAGACCATCTGTATCAATTTATCTCAGTTACTTTTGATTGACGATAAATTATGTTTGTCTTAAACAACAACTTTAGTCATTCGTTAGTAATATTGTAGCGACATCTATCTCGCCACATACGAACTAAGATCTATCGTATGTTACATCGCGATAACAAAGTTATCCGAGCGATTGAACCTAAATACAAGAACTCGACAACAGCCGTCGGGTAGTAGCCAACCAGACTTCAACAACCGTCTGGTCGGAGGATCCTCCCTTTTCAATGGTGGATGAGGAACTTCAAACCCTGTTCCTCACGCCCATCATATTAATACTCAATAAGTGAGATAAAGATTAATGTGATGAGTTGGTGCTGAACTAACTCTAAATTGGCCTGAGACAAGCAATTTATTATGGGTAGTATTTAACAGCAAATCAAAAAATCTTCCTTTTGGATGAAATAAAAATCCCAATACCAATCAAATATACTGATTGCACAGCAAAATAGCTACCTCAAAAAATAAATATTTAAGATCAATTTATGTTCGTGACTCATTACTATATATCTTTTTATTTGAAAAAATAAGCTAATTATTCATTAATTGGGACACAATTAGATCAACAATAAAATTCTAAAATCACATACAAATCTACTTTCTGTAGATTTATTGAATAATGAGAGCAGACCTTGCCTTGGCTGGACCTCCGCGTCTCCTTTACTGGCCAATAGGTATATTTTTGGGGTACACTACATAATTCCGAAAAACATAACGCCCAAAGAAAAATCCCGAATTTAATAATTCCGAATGATTTATAATCCCGAAAGTCAAAATTCAGAATTATCATAAATCCGAATATTAAAACTCCGCAATTCCAATACTCCGAATGTTTATAAGTCCGAAAGTCAGAATTCCGAATTTCACAATCCCGAATCGTTAAAATTACGAATCAACAATAATCCGATCTTTCATGAATACAAATTCCGAATAATCCCAAATACGAAATCTATTACATTTTTATAAACATTTTACATGTTACTTTGCCGACAGTTTGGTTCCGGACTCTTGGATTACACTCTAGTGTAGGGCAGACTAGTATCACGGCGGGATGACCACGGCGAGTCGGGTTTTGAGCTTAATTTTTATATATGTAAACAGCATTTTTGATGTAAACTTTTAATAATTAAAATGAATATTCGGAATTTTGAATTTCAGAGTATCGTTTTTCGGACAAATGAAACTTCGGGTTTTTAATTCTTCGTTCTAATGAAATTCGGAAATTTTAAATATCGGATTTGTGACTTTCGGAAAAATAACTAATAATTGCCGCTAAATATAAACAAACAACTATCTATTCCGTGATCTGCATGAAGCATAAACGCAAGAGTGATAAATATATCCTTCTCACTCGCTCTTAGATCCGCGCGCACTTTGCCGACCGCGAAGTGATAGTAAGCGCGTTAAATGACTTTTCAATAAATTTGATCTATTTTAAAAAATAATGCTATTTGAAACTCATTACTTTGTTATAATGATTAATAAACTTGCTGAGCGTGTCTTCTGAATTTCTAAGACATTTATGTCAAGCAGGGTTTGAGATGCGCGATATGAAATTAGTCCTAAGAATAGTTATTTTGTTAAGGCTGTAAATATTATGTATGTGCGCACAGGTTAATTTGCTGTGCAGTTAGCATATTTGGTACGAAAATCCTTTTTTTTTTGTATTGTAACAAAGTTTATTGTAGCGCGTCTGAAGAAAAAATATGATATACTATATTGAGGTATTTTATTCGAAATATTTGTATTGCTAATTTTGCTATACAGTTGGTTTTCTTTCAGTCAAATGATATACTCGTATTTCATGAGAAAATAATTTAATTGATGAATATAAACAGATGGATAATAAGTTGTTTGCTGTGCATTTAAAAATAAGCCATTTATTAATAGCTAGCTAACTCGACAAACTTCGTTCTGTCAAAAGTAATTGAACGTCGCGGCGTCGGTAAAGCAGCACATCTCGCCCGCGTTTCTCGGACTTGATTTACATAAACTATAATTTTTCACTGAATGGTTTGTTCAATCATTGTAAAATATAGCCTATGTCACTCCCTGATAATGTAGCTTCATATTGGTGAAATAATTTTTAAATAGGTGCATTAGTTTCGGAGCCTATTCAATACAAACAAACAAACAATCAAATCTTTCCTCTTTGTAATATCAGTCTATAGAAGTATATATTCATTGAATAATATGTTGAATGGTTCATTACCAGCTTTGTATTCTACAGTTATTTTGCCCTTGATAAACAATATGAGCATCTTGCTCCCACGTTTGTAAGGTACATTGGAGGGAATGAGAAGAAATAGTTAATACAATTGCCCATAAAGTAGAATTGGTTCTTAATACATTAAGGCTGTCGGCAGCTCTTAATTTGGCACATTAGTTTGCTATTGAGGGAAGAAGTCTTAACTAAGAGAAAGTAGGTGGAAATAAATACCTACTGTGGGTCAATATAACACTACCTTCGGTTCGATCCCCGCACAGTACAAACATTTGTGTGCATGAACATGTCTATTTGTACTGGTCTGGGTGTCTCCTATGTATAATAAGTATGTATTTACAAAAGAAAAGGTATTTAAGTATGTTTATCCGTTGTCTAGTATCCCATAACACAAGCTTTAATTAGCTTACTTTGGGGCTAGATGGCGCTGTGTGGAATAATGTCCAGGGATATTTATTTATATTTATTTATTTATTTATTTACCTTTCCACGTTATAAATAACTTAATGAAGAAAGTCCTTCTAAGTCGCCCTATAAGATTCAGTTGTTCCAATCTACACTAATATCTTGAAGAAGTAATCATTTGTGAGTTTGTATGTTTGAGGTAGTTAATCTCCTAAAAAACTACTAAAGCTATTTCAAAAATTCATTCACTGTTAAGAAGCTAAATTATCCCTAATTGCTATAATTTTTACAAAAACGTTAGGGATCCGTATGAAAACTTTGATATGTAACCCAACGTGTGAGAAAATTTAACCCACGCGGGAAGAGCCGAGCTTATTATTTCATTACCATATTTGTTTTTGTTTTATTTAGTTATAGATTAAAATTACGTTTAATTTAAATTTATGGAAAAGTAGGCTACTAGATGTAAGGTTCAAGATGTATTTCCTACGAATGTTAGTGTAATTTTACTTAATGTTTAAGCCACTAACATCCAACGGCGGTTTCTCCCGCGCGGACTTCACCGATTTTACTTAATGTTTAAGCCACTAACATCCAACGGCGGTTTCTCCCGCGCGGACTTCACAATTCGGTTTTTTTACCCGCGCGGCCTTCACAATTCGGTTTTTTTACCTGTCAAAATATAGCCTATGCTACTTGCTGATAATGTAGCTTAATAAGAGTAAAAGAATTTTGGAAATTAGCCCAGAAGTTAAAAAAAAAAACAAATCTTCCCTTTTTTATAAGTGTATGTTACAGGTAAGGAGGTTGGAAGTTGAAACGAACACGTAGGATTAAGTACCCGAGTTTACTTAAATTCAAACTTAAATGTCTTTATTTTAATAGACTTAATCTGTAGGTACTTTTAAATAGTCAAAAAATATACTAAATAATAGACATAAATACTATAATATGAATATATAAATGAACAGTATACAAACAAAATGCGACTCTACCACCGCGTCGGAGGAGTTGATTCTTTGTAGGTATTACTCATGGTTTTTGGGTTATGTCCAGATGATATTAAAAATAAGTTTTAATTCAGGATCAACCAACTTGTTTACTATCTCACCTAAGTGTTTACAAGCTTGTTTTTGTACCTACAACTAATATTTTGACCAATGTTGAAAACAGTGATGAAAATATTAAATCTGAAAGAAATGTTTTTGTAATTATTTGCCTTTCGATAAAGATGAAAATGGCTACAGGATAATTTTATTATGTTTATACGATTTAAACAATGCCTTATTTTCCATCTTAAAATAGATACCTAGAGGTTGAATTTACCAGGATATCTAGATGGGAAAATGGCATTGTAAAAATGCTTAAACTAAAATTATTTGTAGGCTTCAAGTTTAGATCCGTATAACTGGAATACACCCGTTAGTATTTTACGTCAGTAACATTAGGGGAGTATTTGATCAAGTATTTAAGAGTGTTTGATGTCTTAAAATAAAATAATCTTGGATTTTTATAATGCCACCATTTTTTACATAACTACTATCCGACTTCTCTGAATTCATAAACTCTTTCAAAATAAGATATTAAGTAAGTTGATTAATTTTTGGATATTTTGTACACTCACCCAGAATTTTGTTTTGCTTAGTACAGTTGCCTCTAGCATTGTTTTCTTCTTCTTTATCGTGTTTCGACGTATTGTCCAGTCTATTCATTTCAAATCCACAACTTCACACCAACTTAGCGACTTTTTATTAAAAAACAACATTATAATTACACTTTCCATCCACTTTGATTTAAATTAATAAGTAACTAGATTAAAGTTTCATTTATTTTAACCATAACTCATTTTAACGAACAAGTTTTAAAACACCTTATCCAACTAATAGTCAATTGTTCGGGTTATTTTTACTATGACGAATGGTCATTCTGAAATTTTGTTTTTTTCATCCTTGATTTATGAACAAAACGCACTTTTAAATCTTCAGAGTCCACGTCAAAAGCGCGCTTTAAAATCCAAAAAGTTATGTATTTTTTAACACTGTCCACTCAAAATCAAAGCAAAGAGGTCTTCACTTTTTAAATTTTCTCACAACACTGATACAGCCTGATGTGTCAAGATCGCGAAAAATTGGCGGCAAAATTTGGCAGCACGAGCCGCGCGCCCCCTGTCGTCGCTCGCGGTGGACTGGCGAGAGAATCGCGAGATGAAGGCAGCTCAGCCTGTACAATCTACCATGTATCATTCCTGTGGGATTAGAATCCGCAGTACATTTGTATGTAGGCAGGTGCGTGGGACGTCCGGAATATCCCTAAGGCGTTTTTAGTAATAACATGTCAGAGGAAAGTACCTTAGCTTGGATTTCTTTCCCATGGGGTCGGGTTTAGTTGTTTACGAGTGTCTTATTAGTTAGTTATAGAATGGTCGTCTCGTCTTAGAGAGGCCTTCACTACGGATTAAATAAAGAGGAGATTTCTCGTTTGTTAGTTTCTAAGGGATAAACTCTAGAGCAATTTTCGTAATTGTTTCACCAACTTAAGGTTACATTATCAGCAGGTAAGCTATATTTTAATTTCTGAGCTAAATACTATAGGTAAAGCCGCTAGCGGAAAGTTTTATCAAATAAGTTTTATAAATTGCTTGTTTTATCAACATGTTAATTGGCAAGTGACTATAATTTCATTTAGCGCATGAATGTCCATTGATTTTTGTATGGAAAACGAATCACCTTATAAGGAGTGAAAGACAGCGATGCATTGCTGTGTCTCATGGTGGGTATAGACCTGGAGCATTTGCTAGAGAATTACAAAGTTTTTTTTTGCACATTTGAGAAACGAATTTAATATAATTTTGCAAAACTATTGCAATAACCACGAATATATTAATGATAATTATCATTAAAATTTACGGTTTATAGCCTTCAAGTCTGGTACCTACATTTCAAAGTACTACTAATATTTCAAATTAAATTTATATATATGTATGTTTATATATATATATTCACACACAGATACTCACTAATACACCCAAGCACACGTAAGCATACTCAAACATACTTAGCACACAACAAACACACACAAGTTACATAAATTTTGCTTAATGTTAGTTACATTAGTTATTGTTTAAATTGATTGTCATGTTTTGTTTTTTTTTTTTTTTTAATTGTACCTACATGTTTTGTTTTGATTTTATTACTCAGCAGTGTTAACTAAGTTTTTGTTTACTGTAAGTTTTTTGGTTTCTGTTCAAATTATTGTTCAAAATTTGTAATTATTTTTCGTAAAAATTTGTAATGTTTTTTCCTATTCTTTTTCTTATATAAGCCCATTAGATTATCCTTGAGCGATTGCGTCTAGTACCTGCCACATGATTTGCGAGAATCTTATAACATGAAAAATCCCTAGGATTAGAGATTGGATCTGCGGGATTGTACTGACGTTTTCATCCCGCAGAATAACTACGACAATGCGCGGTAACTCTAGTGAAATAAATCTTGATCAAAAGTATTGCAATTAATTATTTCAAGATTACTATCATTCATTCGTTCCTTCTCCGTCTCTTGTGGTGGGCACAGGTCTCCCAAGGGAGAACCTAAGAACAAGCTTAACAGTATGCTCAAAAAACTCTAAAGAGTTTAGAAACAAGTAGGTACAAAGATAGAAACTAGGAAAATTCGACCTGATCCTAGGGACTCACTCAAGCGAGATCCCCTAGTCCCTAGGAGTCCCTAAGATCAGGTCGAATTTTTCTAGTTCCTATGTTTGTATAAATCTTTGCACACGAGGAAAATTCTTAAACCAATACAGCAGATTTATGAAAGCACAATTGAACCGCTACTTAATGAAGGTTTGGATTCAGTGGAAAAGATACCCTAAATCACTTTGAATGTTGTCTATCGGTAACGACAAATTCTTTGCTAGTTGGCAAGATATCATGCTTAATTCGTCTTGCAACTGGGTGGGAGACAAGAACACTACTTTCACCAACATTACATGTAAGCACAGTTTAAATAATATGCCAACTGATTCCCGTTTCGCGCGTGCTAAAAAATAGAAATTCACTTAACAAGTAGGGAGTTGTAGAATCGCAATGTAAACTTCTTATTTTTTTATATAATCTGTGGTCCGCGTGAAAGCTGAATTGTTGCCATGTAAAACTCACGAACCGAAACGATTGTTTTTTTTTAACACAAACTGGTTTAGACAAAGTTCATCATCCATGAAGAGGATGAACAGTCATGTCAAACTCGCATTACCAGTCCAGTAAATTCCATCTATTAGGAAGTTGATAGGTACTCGAAGTTATTGACTTTGATGTCCACAAGTGATGCGTTTATGGTCAAATTTAGAGACAACATAAAATTACCATATTAACAATAATCAATGTATGTATCCTTTTAATGATTATGACGAAGTAATCACGGCTTGTATTGTGTGTGTGGCGTTAATCTCGCCGGATCAAAGCTGAAGTGATGTGTCACACGTAGGGATATGGCACTGTGACGTCACGGCTCGGAGATTAGCTTCTCCGTGTGAGGGGGGATAGAGATGGCAGTGTTTCTCTGGGAATGAGATATTTGTTACTGTACTGTACGGTCACGAAATAACAATTTTGTTTCGACCCTCCGATTTATATTAATATTACTCGTATTGATATTAAAAATACACAAATTGAAAGTCAATTTATTTACTAAACTGAAAAAAGACAGGACAAACGTACTAGTCATTGAGAAAGTTAAGGCACGATTAGTTTAAAAACGATTTCAATGCTAACTAAAAGTTTTTCTTCTGCAGTGTGACGGCAAAATTATTTAAATGAAACATGTAAAACATACATTCATGATGATATATTGGCATGAATACTACATTCTTAATTAAAACAGGCTACAAATATGTATATATTATACCTATATAGGTAATGAAATAAATATTTATTTGTCCAAAACATGCCAAGCCAAAAGTGATAAAAAATAACGTTCAAATAAAATAACGAACCAAACGCAGGAAAATAAAGTAAAGCCCGTGAAATGGTACTCTCAAAAATATAGTCACGCAAGCCCAATAAACCTCGCATCCGCGTAAAAAAACGCAACATGTTACGTGGTTATGGTTTGTGGTTATACACTTGGTTTTGCTAAATCTGCATGTCTGAATTATTGTTTGATTTCCCTCTTATAAGAAGGAATGGTACAACCCATCAGGTTTAAGAAAACAAATTACTACCAAGATCGCTATCGAGGTAGTTAATGAAGTGAGTGAGAAAGAGAGACAGAGTGAGTTCAAGTCTCCTATTGAAATAAATGACGCGAGTGCCTGTATGTATTTTGCTTGTCAAAGGGAGTTTACATTTTGTCATACCTATTTCTGGTTTAAGAACTTTATTTTCTCAAAAGAATTACATTCACTTACATGAGAATATTTCTACAATAGGTATAAATTAAATAGTTTGGGCATTCGTATTGACATCTATAAAATTGAACATTAACTCTAATAAATGCAAGCAATAGATCGCAAGCCAACACAACAAATTAAAACAAACGTAGGTAAGCGTGAATACTTCGCACAGCGGTTGGGTCAAATGAAGCACAAAAGAATCGCGACTTCACGAGCATTCGTTAAATTCCGGGTAAACTCGTCCACTGGTTTGTTCGACTTTGTCATGCTCTCACGATTTCGTTCATCTTTCATCCAAAAAATCAATTGAGAACGAAACGAAATTAAAGTGACACACTCAGTTTTCAAACAAACCTGACACAGGCACATAGATTTGAAAGTGCTTCAACCTCTAGTGTCACAACGGGAAGTCCTTACTTTTTTACTCGTCCGTGATATAGGTGTCGTAATTATAGCGACGCCAGCGCCACCGTGCAGCGGCGTTTGACAGAGTCTACGGCGTAGCGGCGCGCGGCGAGCTTACTTTGCTCCTGATCGCCGAACAGTGAACACGTCTAGAAACTGTCGCGTACCGTTTACTCAGATAAGTTAGTTTTAGTAGTTTAATTGTTATTTAGTGCGTTCAGTGCAGTAAAAATCAGTTAACAACGAATAGTGTCATTATTTGAACCAAGATTCCCTGATAGAACGCCCACAGAGCCTTAATAAAATGACAGATGAAAACGAGGCAAATACACCGCCGTCGTTATAGGGATCTCTTTTAGTTTATATCTGTGGGACTGCTACTAAAATGATCGTACCAAATGTATGTAGTATGTGAAATATCGTCAAAAGTTATGAAAGAACGAAAAATAATACCCCAGTATAATAAACTCGTAGACATCACTCGCGTCGGAGATTAACGTATACGTGAGTGCGAGAGGCTTAGGAATGGTAACGAGCTCCTAATCGCTTTCGGAAAGCGCAGGTTCGGTCCCTGCCGATGGATCATCTGTATAGAGACTCAGTGTGTTACTTCTAGAACTTTTTATGCTTCTAGAACAGAGGAGTCCTTCACTATTCGAAAAGATGACCCGAATGTACGTATGTATTACACGTTTAAAAATTTACGAAGATTCGTGAATCTTTGAAAGGGTAAAAAGGACACAAAACGTGGTATGTTATGAATATTATTATTAGAATACCAAAAAATCTAAATCAGTTTTAAAAACATACTTTGCGTTCGAAGTATGTTTACGACCAAAATTTCACAGTCCCCCAGTGCAATGCATGCAACGGATGTCAAAATCAAGTTACATTTGCCAATCTATGTCAAGAAACTCGATTAAAACCGTTTGAGGAATAAAAGATTCCCATCACTATCGTGTTCTCAAAAAATAGTCAAAAAAGACACACGCTTGTTTTTCAGCAGTTACTTGAATGTTGATATTATTGAATTTCCGGGGTATCTATTTTAATTAATGTTTATGGAACTGCTACTACTATTTATTGGACCAAATTTATCTACTGTGTGAAATACCACTGAAAGCTATGGAAGAGCGAAAAATAATACCATTAAATACACTCTTATCGGGGATTAGCACATACAGGGGAGTAGAGTGGGGCTTATGAATGGTAACGAGTTTATAATCGCCTTCGGAAAGCGCGGGTTCGGTCCTTATCGATAATATCTGTACATGAATTGCTGCATGAACTCATTTGAGAGCGAAGTGAAACGAATATAAGTCAATCGGACAGGTAAATGGTAGATTAACTTTGATTTGATACTTTTCCTGACTAACCACCACACTTGAAGACGTCATTTAATATTAATTGTCACATAAAATAAACCTATAATCCTCACTATTATAACTGATTCAATTTAATACTAAATATTATTCTTTGACTGAAAATCAAAGAGTATTTAAACACTACTAAAAATGACAAAATGACACTTGCATATTAATAGGCGTCACTGAGAGTAAGGTGTTTTCACACTATCTGTACGTCTACCACGAGTTGCCACTTTAAATTTACATTATCGTTCGCGTAAAAAAATGTATTGATAAGACAATGTCCAATCCTAATACAACATTTTACGCCAACGATAATGTAAATTTAAATTGGCAACTCGTGGCAGACGTACAGACCTTATTTTCTCACTCCTATTGACTTACCGAAACCATAGCTGACCCATGGAATCCTACTAATGTTACGCTGCAAGGCATCGTTCATCAATGTTTTTAGGTGAATACCTCTGATAGCATTGTCTATGGTAAAATAACAAAATCCCATAGTAGGTTTTCACAATCACAATTTAAATAAAATGCCTTAGCAACATGAAATACTTGCATACAGCATAATTTGCTTCTTTTGATTATCTCATGGCGTGATAAACACCTGCTAAGACCCTTGGGGTGAAATCTTAATTCCTCACTCGTGGGGGAACGTTTAGTTTGCTTGATCCAGGTCATGCTGGAATTTAAACTGGTTTATTAAGAATGGGCATTGTGGTAAAAATATTAAAAATACCTACTTAAATGAGTTGAAACTACTTCTGAAGCAAATGCTAGGTTCACATTGTTCTACTATTGTTTATTTATTTGTACGAGTAAGTTCTTTTTATGTGTAAGTTGATGAAACTTTATAAGTAGCAATTGTTGGGGTCAGCCCTATTTTTTAGGGTTCCGTACCTCGAAAGGAAAAAACGGAACCCTGATAGGATCACTTTGTTGTCCGTCTATCTGTCTGCCAAGACCCTTTTTCTCAGGAACGCGTAGAGGTATCAAGCTAAAATTTATATCAAATACTCAAGTCTACTCTCCCTTGGAGCTGTAAAAAAATTAAACTTCTAAGCCAACGCAATCAAAGGATACAGCTGTTTATGCCGCAAATTTCCGCAGATTTTTGACACTCTCAAGGGAATCAAAACCTACAGGGTACTTCCCGTGAACTCAGAATCTTGAAATTTGGTACGAAGCAACGTCTTATAGCAAAGATAAAAGGAAAATTGCGAAAACCGAAAATTTTTAGTTACTTCATTTATTATAATAAAAATATTTTTATTAAATATACCTACAGGTTTGTACGGAGTCCGACTCGTACTTGGACGGTTTTTTATAAACAAAGTAGACCAATATCCACACCCTGAATTAAAATTATGATTAAAAGAAATTTCTCGATTTGGTCGTTCTAAATGAGGGACTAATTAGCTAGAAAAGGCTGAAATATACATATTGCGACATTTATTTAAGTCATTAATACGAGTATATTATACCACAAAGCTCTGAATCATTAACAGGTTGGAAAGTTTTGTTTGTTGTGTGATGTTTTGAAAAAACATAATTATATGATTCTATACAATATAACTCAACCTACACAATGGAAAATCGTTAGGTGAATTTACTTACTCAATCATTTATTGCAAAACCATAATGTTAAACCAGATGTAACAGTAGCGCTGGAACAGTGATCTGGACCCTGTCGGGCACGCAACTTTGGGTTAGGGGAGAGGAAACGCTTGTAATAACATTAAAATTAAATTACAATGAAATACAGACAACAGACTACATCACAAATGTAGACAACATACATCGAATTATAAAATAATTATGGGATTAATTCTAATAAAAACGAGTTTTTGCAACGAAACAAAACTACGGTAAATTGTTTTACCTATATTCTCGACGTTTCGGCGACAATTGCATGTCACCGTGGTCACGAGTGGACTGGTGACCAGTCCGCTCGTGACCACGGTTGAAATGTTAATTATGGGATAAATTATAAAAATAATTACAGAAAACATAATTTAAAAAAAAACACTTCAAAAAATAACATTATACACAAAAAAAAAACCCTAATCCAAATATAATTAGTGTCAATATTGTATTTCATTATCTCATTCCATTTTTAACAATCAATCTCATTACATTAATCTGCGGAACCTTTAAAAGCATTATCAATAAAATATTGGTACTGGTATTATAGTAGCATTTATTAAATTAAGAACTGCTTTAATTTTCGAGTAAATATTTTGTCATTTTTTTAATTTTTAAGATTTCCAGGCAATTTGTTATAATCTATATAGACGAGCTAAAGGTGCTAGAAGAGTTTAAATTCAGTCGGGAGGCTGGAAGAACTAGTTTATTTTTTTGTGTCGTATTTTGTATTCGCATGGTATATCTTCTGACTTTGTTTATTTATTGTTTTTGTTTTCGAACGAATCTGCATATTTCCAAAATATACAAGCGGGACAGAGTTAATTTATGTCATTGGTAGGAATAATAAGGAACCCTAGAACAGAGGCGAAAAATAAAGGGCTGCAGTTTTAAAAGACCCAAATTATGAACTAGATGTCTACCATGAGTTTCCGTCACGTAAACTACGCTGGTGGATCTAAGAAAGGAGAATGAACAAAAGTGGTCCAAATATCCACCACTAACGAGACCTATAGACTTATAGTCCAGTAAATAGAGAGTAACTTTCAGTATGGGACAAACAAAAAAGCTGTCAGTAACTGTATCAGTTTTATGTTTCACGGTAAGACAAAAATAAAACTATTTTGAAGTATTCTTGTCTTTTTTTTCTTCCGAGCTTTTGGTCTATTTTTCTTTCAGCGAGAATCTAACACGGCACACCAAGCGGCAGGACATAACATGCGTAGGTCAGTTCAAAATATGCGATGGATAGAATAATATCTACAATATTTTTCGCTTAAAAAGGTAAAAAACAAGACTTTTCATTCAGTCATAACTTTTTACTGACAAGATATTTTTGGTTGCGGTCTGGTTATAATAACGCAGTATTTAGTAGACTATTTTATTACCTAGGTTTCGTTGGTGGCCGACATTTGGACCAAACTCCATACATATTTGGTCATTCTCATTTGTATGCCGAATCACCAGGGGCGCTGTACCGAAATCCCATGCAAAAACGTCAACGCGAACGCTAGCGGCTGTAAGGTGTCAACTCATGGTAGATATACAGGGTAGCTGTTGCGTCCGCATGTATTTATATTTTATAAACTCTTCGATCCTGTGTATTCATCTAAAGTACCCCAAGATTTCATTCAGCATTATAGTAACTACAGAGTGACTGGGGATTCATAATAGTATATTTTATATCGAGGGACTAAACGAAGCCATAATATACCAGAGTTGGTTTGACTCCCAAACGTGTGAGGGAGTCAATTAAACCGAGAGTTTATTAAGTTGGCGTTTAGTCTCCAGGTGCAAACTGTACTTTTCACTTTGAGTGCGAGAAAAATAGTCAATTTAGTACAAAAACATTTAATAAATATTACTTAATAAAATAAAAATCACAAATGTTTCTTATTCCTCCAGTCCATAAAACTTCGTAAGTTTTTAGGTAAATCTTCCGCGATTTTGGCGGCAAAAGATTATCTATTATGCCCCTTATTCATAAAAGATAAAGTAGTGCTATATAACTGTTTTCACTATGGTAAAGTAGTCTTAAAGCATTGCTTTAGTTTTTATGAATAAGGGGGTATGTCTTTTGCACTTTGTTCAAACTCTTCACTGTCACAGGAAATTCTTAATAAATTTATTTAAACCCGACAAATTGACAATCGACAAAAATTCCGAAATTTAAGCGGTCACTGTCATTTTTTTCTTATAAACCAGTCACAGATTAACAATTTAAAACACATGGCGCCACCTGCTTTGCGGACAAACCATGGAACTTAAACTCTCAACATTTTCGCAATGAAGATGGTACTTACGTCCACACTCTGAAGATAATACTACAGATATTTACTGCTTGAGTTTGTCTATGTCACATGAAGGAAATTAAAAAACTTATTACTTTTTACTACCTACGGGCTAACGTGGTGACTTTAGACCCGCTTCGTAGGGCTATATTGGCGTACTTTTTGAGCATGAGACGTGAAAACAATTAAACATCATGTTTAATACTTGGCACTTGTTTATACGGTTTAAAAATATGCAATTTTGAACCTATTAAATAACCTCATGTTTTTTTTAATGTAATAGATACAAAATTTCTTATTTTTAAACCTTATAAAAAGCATGTTTAATACTTGGCAATTGTTTATAAGGTATAAAAATATGCAATTTTGTACCTATGAAATAGCCTCATACTTGGGAAAAGTACTGTATATCATGAGTAGGTTCTTATTTCAAAAGGATTCCAATTAATCCCCAGTCACCCTGTATAAGCTTATATACTATAAAAACAGGAGTGAGCAAAGTTTCTTTACGAATGCATCTAGTATATTATTACGTGATGCTTAGTTATTAAAAATTCACAGAGAACCTAAAAAGGTTCACCGTGTTCTGTATCGTTCATATTTCCATAAAATTCTTGCTTCGAAAAAATAAAATCACATCAGCTACTGTTCCACTGAAAAATAATGTATGAATAGACTTACTAAAGCCAATTTATAGGAGTACCAAAACGGCTCTGCCTCTCTTTTTGTAGAAAAGTTCGTTACATGGACCATTCGGTAAATAAATGTAAAAAATACTCAATAGTAAGACAGTGAAGAGGAACACTCAACTAAAATAAGAGAATCAGGCTCTTTGCGACCTAAATTATGCTGCGATTAAAATAACCGACGCGGTCTTCATGAATAAAATTCGCCATCGACAATAAATTGTGCGATCATTTTTAGCATCACGACAGCCGCAGGCCCACAGCATTTAGTATAGAAAATATAATTTTATGCGTATTTTAAAGTTTGAATTTGACATTATGTAAACATTATATATTTGTGTGAAGCCATGAATCTATGGTTTTTACGTCAGCGGGTTTACGCCAAATTTTATGATTCAGAAGTTAGTGCGGTTCAGTTTTCTACTCGTCGACGGTTTCCTTAACGATTCCCCTAGGGATTTCAGCGGATTACTTAACGGAAAATTCAATTCAATTTTATCATACTTTGCCATTTTTTATATCGGAAAGTATGCGACTGAATAAATGATGGCGAACCACTCCGTTAGAAGAATCGTCGAATATAAAGTAATGAAACTTATTTCATCTTATAATTACACAGTAGCTGTCTGTATGCTGTATATTTGATCCAAAAAATACGCAATCGTTGCATTGCAAATAAATGAATAAATATCTGGGACAATTCACACCAAGATCATCTGACCCCAAACTAAGCAGAGCTTGTATAATGGGCGTTAGAGACTGATAAACATACTTAAATATTTCTAAATACATACTTAAATAGATAATAACACCCAGCCACACAACAAACACAAATGTTCGTCACATAAATGTTTGTCATGGGTGGGGAACCCACGACTTCCGGCGTCAACGGCAAGATCGCTGCCATTGCGCCAACAGGCCAGTCAAATTGTAAGTCGGTCTTCCCGGGAACATTCGCATTGTGAATTTTGTTTCCAAGAATTTGTTGCTGACGTAATTATTCGATCAAGCAACTACCTTTTGTGCACTTACTAAATTTCATTTTAAATATTTTGCACGAGTTTATGACGCAAGCAGAATTTTGCGCAACTAAAGGTCGTTTGAGATACGAATTCTCTCGGTAATAATAATTTTAAAAATATTAAAAACTAACATGTAAGTTTAGCCAGAAAATAAATGCATATGGCATCATTCGTAGATCGTTTGTGTTTCCATTACCGGAGAGTTAGTCGCAAATTTAACCATGGACACATAACATAACCCCTAGGCAACGACGCTCGAGTTTTGCCCATGTTCATTGTATAATGCGGTAATTAACTCAAGTACTAACCATTTCTTAGTTTTAAGTTTCCATGTAAGTGACATGAATTGTCTTAATGGAAATAAAGATTCTTTAACTTCAATGCGGTGCATGTGGTAGCTTGCCATCGACTTAGTATAAATAAAATGGAATCTTTAACATTAACTAACATCTATTCGTGTATGGTGAAAATCATAATAAAGAGTACAAAATTAGTTAAAGTGGTCTTCGTTTTCATACCAAGTAAGACCATGTTAGTTTTCCCGAAATAACGCACATTGTGTTAGGGAGTAGGCACCTAGGCCCGCACTGTGGACGCACACATAAAGTTATTCGGTATACCAGTTTCCCGTATGTCGATTGGTTCCCCTTTTTACGATTCCCTGGGCACAGCAGCGGATTACTGACAGGCTGACACGGATTTCAGCTGTGAAGTTTTTTAACGCGTGAAACGGAAAAAGGAATTGATTTTTTAATGGTATGATGCTGGCAAATGTTTTATTAACTTATATTTATACGATCCATACGTTTGAATTTGTAGCTAAGACTTGATTTTTATAATAGAGGCTTTCGTTGACCTGCAGTAGCGCATAGTAAAATCCTAGGCATTACAAGCAAATATGTTGGTATATTATACATTTATCGAGTAACATCAACTAGCTACATTTTTTATATTGTAAAGTATACGACCGAATAATGGGAAACCACGAATTAATAAAACTCATTTCATCTCATTCTTTAGTATGTCTACCATGAGTTTCCGTCACGTCAACGGTGATCGTTGCGTTCAGAAATAAGTATGCCATTTTCGGTTCCATTTTAAATGAATAGGGGCGCTGTACCGAGCTGGTTTTAAAGATGGCCCTTAACAAGACTGAGGCACTGCTGTTTCACGGGTCTCGGCAGGGGCCGCCCTCTGGCGCCTCAGTTTACCTAAATGGGGCGATATGGTTAGTGTAAAGACACAGATAAAATATCTGGGCCTCTATTTGGATGGGCGTTGGCGCTTCGAGGGGCATTTCTCTAGCCTCGCCACACGCCTCATCCGTACTGCAGGAGCTCTTGGCCGTTTGCTCCCAAACGAGTGCGGCCCAGACCAGACATGCTGGCGATTGAACGCCGGCATAATTATGGCTCTATGGAGCGCCAATTTAGGGGGGGGGCCTCACCGCTCACAACAGAAACCTGCTGCGGGCGCCACAGAGGGTGATGGCAGTGAGGGCCATAAGAGCTCTGCTTGCGTCTTAGCAGGAATGCCCCCCTGGGAATTAGAAGCGGAGGTTCTCGCTGCTGTTCACGGGTACAGAGCAGCAGCGAGAGCACAAGGTGAGCGCCCCTGCTTCGATGAAGTAGAGGGCATTTGTAAAGCGGGGCATAATGCGCGCGAGGTGGGTGGGGGACCTGGCTGATCCCGTCTATGGCCGGCACACCATAGACGCAATCAGGCCGGTCCTCAAACAGTGGGTACGTCGTGAGAAGCGGCCTCTGACGTATCGACTGGTGCAGGTGCTTTTCGGGCACAGGTGCTTCGGAAGGTACCTGCATAAAATCGCCCGACTGGAGCCAGACACGAGGTGTCACCACTGCGGCGCTGATAATGACACTAGAGGTGTGCGTTGCGTGGGCGGATCAGCGCCGTGAGTTAGTGGCCAGAGTTGGCGTCGACGTCTCGCTCCCGGCCCTCATACCGGCTATGTTAGGGAGCCAGGAGGTTTGGGAGGCAATGGTCTCCTTCTGCGAAGACTAGATGACGCAGAGGGAGACAGAGTACGATCTTCGGGCGGCTCCTCTCCGACGTAGACGGCGGGAAGTTCCCGTCCGGGGGTGTCCCAGTATACCGGAATACCCCTGTAGCGTGAGGAGGCCGAGCCGACCGCTGGGGCGACGTGGTATCCTTTAAGGCTCCATGTCGCCCCATTCCATAGCGGTGAGGTATGCCACGGTCGTTTTAGTGCGGTATCCCGTCGACTCCACGGCGGGCAGTCCTACACTCCCCCACTGCCTACCTCGGGCAGTGGGATAGTCCAAAATGATTTTTTTTCGGGAGACACGAAAAGGGGGGGGCGCTTTACCGAAATGCTGTATCTACAACAAACGTCAATGCGGTTTACGCGAACGCTAGCGGCTGTGGACATTTTGGTACCTATCTGAAATCTCATCACATTTTGTACTAATCATGTGTACACAATCGTTGAAACTTACATCGATTATGTGACCAGCAAGCACAAAACCTTGATCTAGATTGATCTAGGTAATCCACAACCGAACCTATTTTTCAAGCTTCTAGACCACAACACAACGGGCAGAAGCAATAACTCACATTAAGGGACTAATACGTTCGGAGTTTCGGTCACTCGGCGACCCAATGGTTTTTTCCTCTGAAATCTGGTCCCGAATTCCCCGAGCAAAAACAAAAGGCACTCAACCGATGGAGGGAAATCCCATGGGTACTGTTAAGACCATTACTCCGTGATTAGGAATAAATACAGAAAGTTTTTGGGGCTAGATTCTGGCGCATTCGATAATATCACAGACTTCAATTAGTTATATTAAATTTCACTATGAAGAATATATATTTTAGTGCATAGAAAAAAAACCGTATATTGGGAATTCAGATATCAAAGTTATCACAGGCCTTCACGGTACACAAACAACATTGTAAACAAAAAATGAAAAAAATATTTTAAGGTTTTTTTTCTATGTATTTTTATTTATTTGACATTGTTGTAAATAAAGTTAAAAAAAGACAATTTAAGCAGAAATATTTATAAATCCATGTCTTTATGCATATTATTCTGGGGACCAATGTTAACAAGGCATACATCCCCAATGATGCTCAAGTGACAAAGTTATCTACTGTACAGTCAACCATATAATAAACTAGCATAAGCTGGCCTCTCATCACATTGAACTCTCATACTTCGCACGGTCTTTATGAAGTAACAGTGTAACACTTTAACGCGGTAGACTGTAGCAGTTAGGGTGGCCTAAAAATAAATCTCAATAGATAACATACGTCGTTTTAGACATTTATTATGACGTCACGATAGTGTTTTAGTGACAGAAATCATTCAACACTTAATCCAGCATTTGTTTGCTTGCACCAAAGGTCAAAATAAATAAAAAATACTTTCATTTCTTAATAATTAAGAAATGAAAGTATTTTTTATTAAATATTTTTTTACAAATACATTATTAATTTGTTTATTAAAGAGGTATGATAAGTTAAGGTCTACTTGATTTGCACATAAGTTGCCATAGCGGAAAATTTTGGCTTTTAAAGGAACGTCAAAAGCGGTACCTACATACTCGTAACACTAATATTTTTGACTAGCTGTTCGTCAGCGGCTTCGCCTGCGTAAACTGTCTTTCCCGTCAAAAATAACCTAATAAAATATAGCCTATGTCACTCCTTGATAGTATAGCTTTATATTGCAGAAATAATTTTTAAAATAGTTCCAGTAGTTTCGGTGCCTATTCAATACAAACAAACAAACAAAAACAGACAAACAAATCTGTCCTCTTTATAATATTAGTATAGACAAGCAAAATACGCTTCTCTTGTCATCTATTTTAATAAACGTCTATGCCGTGAAGTATCAAGTGTGCTCGACGGCTCGGTCGCAGTCACGTACAGCGATGTCCGTTTCCGGTAGGTACAGCCTGGATTATTTATGACTTTTGTTTGAGATACGAATCGTTTGGAGCAACTTAATGGTGTAGGAACGTACCTACATGCGTTTTATCCTAAGGTGTTGGAATAATGGCTTAAGTACGTATTTTTAAACAGTAAAAATTTCATGAAATCCATCTGCAGTTTTTACATAACGCTGGAACAAACAATATACAAACAATCGACTGAAATTCACAGTACAGTACGTCTACCATGAGTTGACACTTTAAATTTACGTTATCGTTACGAAATGGAACTAAAAAACGGTACCATAACGTAACAATAGCATTACGGTACCGTTTTTTAGTTTCATTTCGACTCAACAGAGGCGCTGTAAAAAATTCCATTACAAATATTTTACGCCAACGATAACGTACTTTTAAAGAGGCAACTCATGGTAGACGTACTGAACATACATACATACATACCATCACGCCTTTTTCCCAACTAGGTAGGCAGAGACCACATCTTTCCACTTGCTACGGTCCTGACACACCTCTTGCGCTTCTTCCACTCTCATTAACCCTTTCATACATGCTCGTCGATTATGGGTACTCCTGACCTGACCTTTTCTGAGCACGTCTTGGACTTGTCCTAAGTACGTCCGTCTAGGCCTTCCCCTTTCAACAGCTCCATCCACCCTCGCCTTGTAAATTTGTTTCGTTAATCGCCTTTCATCCATGCTTTCCATATGCCCAAACCATCTTAGCATTCCCATCTCAATTTATGTGACAACATCCTCTTTCACACCACATCGCTCTCTTATTATGCTATTCCTTACTAACGTACAGAACAGTTATAAATATTATAACAACAATACAATATGTAATCGAATAAAAAAAACCATAAAAATATAATTCTCTGGTTTCTTAATATTAGACAGAAAGAAAAAATATACAGCATTCCATTAACACCATCTTTTCTTAATATAAATAGCTGATATTTATATTAAGAAAAGGTGTACCTATTTAGTAAGTTTTGATTTTAATCAAAATAAAACTGACATTTTAATTGAAAATTAGTTTTCAAAGTTCGTAATTTAATATCAATCACAGCAATTTATATTCATTAACATAAAATAAGAGACGGTTGGATTTAGTTCATCAAGAGAATAATTTGTGCTGAAAAATAAGAATTGGGAAAAATAGTTAAGATTATTAGTACACCTCATTTCAAGATAATATCTTATAGCATTTACTGATGTAACATGTATTATTTTCTCATTTATAACTAATGAGATTTGCAATGGCAGCGATATTGCCTTTGATGCCGGAGGTCGTGGGTTCGATCCCCACCGGTCAGATGATCTTGGTGTGAATTGTCCCAGATATATATTTATTTATTATTTAATCGCGCTTGTCAAACTTAGCACGTAAGTAGTTAACAATAGGTAGGCGAAAAAAATACTCTATTTTCTCTTTAACGAGTCACCAAACATTTTTATTGTATTGTTATTGAATATTTCATTTCACAGAAGCCAACCTTGAGGTGAAGCGTGGTTCAGACAGCTATTATTATTTTGAAAAACGTAAAATATTGCTTCTAGTCAGAAATATCGCATAAAAATCACAAGCATGTTTCGGACTGGCAATTTTAAGATGAGAATACTAAAATGTTGGCATAATGATCCACTATGAATTTTATGTTTTTCTTAACCTTGGCGTTACTATTACCTTTTTTTTACCAGGTTGAAAATACGTGTACGCACTATCCCACTGCCTGGGGGAAGGCAGTGGTAGTGTGGGACTCGCCGCCGGAGAAGCCGGCGGAATACCCACTAAAAACAACCCGGGTACACCTCACCGCTTTGAAACGGGACGACATGGAGCAAAAGATTACCAAGTCGTCCCAGCGGTCGGCCTAACCTACGTACGGGGCCTCCTCACGCAACGGGGGTGTCCCGGTATACTAGGACACCCCCAGGCGGGAGCACCTTGAAATGTGATGGTGATGGCCCCCCGGCTGACACCCCGGTGCTGCTTTCAGGTAGCAGGAGGAGAACGGGCGAACCGCCTTCTTCTTACCCCCGCCGTCTGTGTCGTAGAGAGTCCGCCTGAGGATCGTCCTCTCGGGTCCTCTCCGCGGCTTTACTATTACCTAACTACAAAGTGCTTGGAATTCAAAGTCAAAGTGTTTATTGCAATCATGTGGTTACAGAGGTGAATTGAGCTTGACCCGCAAAATACTATCTTTGTCACATTAGATATTAGCATAGGGTGTAACCCTAACTGCCACATACCTACCTCTTAGCCACTAAATTGTTTGAAATGTTTTTTATCCAAAATTGGTTTGCGACTTTGCGTTTGGCCTCAGTCCCACCTGGTGTTAGGCGATGACGAGGCCGATGGTGGCACAAGCTTACTCAGAAAATGCCTTTTCACTCTTACCTTGAAGACACCAAACTTATTCATGCATTTGCATCGACAAGACCATTTTTACCAGAGATAATTATGAGCAAGGCTTCATAATGGAAGATTTTTCTTGCATCCCTTCAGCTTCCTCGCAAACCCTGGTGTAAACGCCCTAGCTGGTGGCAACTTTCTTAAAAAATATTACAATACAAATATACAAATACAGCCTTTTACGTCCCACTGCTGGGCACAGGCCTCACCTCAATTTTGAGGTGGTACGAGTCATACTCCAACACGCGGGCTCAGTGCGGATTGTTGGAGAGGTGAATGTAAGGCCAGCGTTAAACCTTACCGTCAGATGTTATCAAGCCGCCTTTATAGGCCTCTGACTGGGCTTTACGACTGATGTCTTGCTACGTCAGCCGGGACCAAGTTCTGTTTTAACGTTTTTTTTTTTTAATATAAAAAAATATAAAAATAATGAGCACGCATGGTTCGATACTCAAGTAAACACCGACCAATTTGTCCCATAATGGCCACTTTCGGCTTCAATGGCAAGTGTCATTTTCAAAAAGTAGGAGTTTAAAAAGCGTGGTAGACGAAGAATTGTATACATTTAGAAATGGTATAGAAAAAGTATATTGCAAAGTTTGATTAAAGAAGTCTCTACTACAGTTTGCCTAGTCAGCGCTAACCAAACATTATGGCTGCCCCCAGATCCAACCCCGATAACACCACCTCAAGTAATCAGATCGTTAAATCGACCCAGTGGGTATGACACAGACATGTCTTTACGATATGACCTGGCATACGGAGAATGCAGGATTTCTTAAAGATGTCTGTTTAAAAATGTTAGTCACTGATAAATAATGATATAATCGGCATCATTCTTAACTTGGTTGAAGATAGACTACTTGCCTAGTACAAGCATTAGTAGCATCTACGTTTTTTTTCATACACTCTAAAAATGCTTCGTAAACATTTTTGATTTGCGTTTAAAAAGTAAAATTAGAAACGAAAACCATTACTTAAAATGTTTTTGTTATCAGTAGTTACAGTGTCACAGGCAGCAATTACTTCGTTAAAGTTTTTATACTTCTACCCATCGTTATACAATCTCATTAACATCAAGGCCAGAAATTGTACTTTAGCCTTTCCTCTCCTAGCAAAGGCGACAACCCCTGTCTATAAAAGGGCAAACGCCAGCGCTTCTCAAACATTCACGCCCCCGGGCCCCTACTAACAAGGCCGTCGGTAATCAGGCTGTTAATTAAGGCCTAGTGGGCAGCGACCGGCCTCGATAACCCCCTCACCAGATAAATCTAAGCTGGTGTAGGCACTTTAGAGACACTTAAATAAGAGTCCGTACAGTGAATTTGAGAAGCCAGGACTCTGGCTAATTTAGTTACTTTAGTTTAATGCAGAAATAGGCAGCGAAAAGATTTTGCACAAATACTAATCAGCAAACAGGAAAAATTACCTATTGTTTGAAATTTAACATAGTCTTGAAATGTTTTGAACTAACTCTCCGGTGATGGAAAACATCGATGCACAACCAAATCAACCCGTATAGCGGCGGAAGGCTCACCACCTACCACGTTGGTTTCCAATACCATTAGTGAAAAGTGGGCTTTCAAATGTTCCGTATACCAATGACAGCAACAATTACTTGCCTCTGACTACCCCATTTGGGATGGAGTTGTGATAGTTTGTTATTTTTGGTTCTAGATAGATTAATATCATATAGATTTAGTTATTTATTTTGTTATTTTTCTCTTGACTACTCCAGAGTCAAAAATAAACAGATATAATGATATACAGCCTACGTCGTGAAGGAGTCAGTCTAGAAATAAAATAAAACAAGTTGTTTTTTTTACTTGCTTTGCATAATTTACTGAATACGATAAAAAAACATTTTAAGGTTTCTTTTTATATTAGCTAATACGGAACGCTCTGTTCCAAACTTTGATTTTCACTTTCACTTTGTTTTTTCCTGTAGCAACAGATAAATTACTTTTTAATTAACTGTGAGTTAGGATGGGCCTTTGGAGATAGTTATATATTATGTTAGGAATAATATAAGGGGACATTGTGATACTCACCGTCCATAAATGTCAGTATTTAAAAACTAATTGAGTTTTTGAATTAACTACATCACCGTTGAAAAAACTTCCGAATTTTAATGATGAACACAAAATAAATTTATTATTACAATAATTCTAATATCATTTGTGAATGCGGGCTTCTGGGTGTTCCGTTCACCACGCGACGACAACAGTCACTCGCCTTTGACTATCCCGTTTGGGATATAGTCGTGATGGTATGTAATGTTATGTTTTTATCATAATGTTGGGTAATATGAATAGTTTTTTTATTAACTCACCAGATTGTACTACTGGGCAGAAAACGACAAAAAACCTACTGCCATATCCATATTTATGTTAAAATCACCAATTAAAACCATGTCAGTTTTCTCGAAATTACGAACAATGTTTTTAGGGAGAAGTATTTAAGAACAATGTATTTACTCCACAAATGAATTTTTAACAGATAAAATGTCGGTGTGAGATTGTGAATTATATTTGACCACTTCTCTCAAACAAACCTTATTATTTTACTTTCTTTAGTGTGTGTGTAGCATGTTTGCATCAAATACCTTCAACTCTGTTGAATAATTATTGTACGCCCATAGAGGTAGGTCACAGTTGAACAATTAAGACACTTTTGTTAACATCTGTAATCTGTATATACCTGTGTTCCACAATAAAGCATGTTTTATGATTTATTTATGATTAAAGAATAACTGGCTAAAAAATCGAATGTCCCTACTTCAAATACAACATGCCTTGTTATTTAAGTATAATGTCAGAATCATTTCTGCGTCAACAACACAATCAACTTATATAAGCTAGAGAATGATTATGTTATTACATTTAGGTACACAAGTCGGAATTCATGGCATGTAATACATTTACGTCGAAACCTGTATCATTTCTTTTACTTTATCCTGCTACCTATCCTGCTTGTATTCTGGGGAACAATTTTTCCTCGAGACGGCTAGCCTAATGGATGAGGGAGATATTAGAAATATACATTGTTATACAACACAATTAGGCCATTCTTACTTTACTTCCAAAGTGCGGGTTCACCGAAAACAAACAATTGGGTAGTTAGTTGACATCGTCGAATTCTGAAAAATGTAAAATATTGAAAAAATACAATTAAATAGGGGCAAATAAAAACCGTTAGTTCGTTTACTAAGGTACCAATAAGGTACGCGATAACGTGTGAAATGCTATGAAAAACCGATTGTACAGAGGCATTCACATCGACCTTTACATAGGGGTACCTTATGATGCCGATATAAGACCCTTTTTGCAATGGTTTTGTAAAGGTTGATGTGAACGCCTCTGTACTAGTGGCGCGGTTAGGTTAATTAACTTTAAGGCTCTTCAAACTCGGGTGGGCAAGTCTATTTTTGAAAGTGTAAAATAAATGAAAATAAGTACAGTTATACCATTTGATATTCCACACAATGTATAGTAACTTTTTAAACCATACAATATTATATATTAATAAACGTAAAATTAAATATAGCTGCCGAACAAGTGTCTTGCAGAACGCATAGTGATAGGCGTTCTGTGACGTCACCACCGGCTTGTTTGTAGGGAGCGTTTTGGGCAAGACAAATTTATGTTTTTTTAATCTCGGGGAGTTTTAGAGTTTTCGAAATATTTCTTCAACCCTATTGTAATATGAAAGTTTATATTTGAGCGTTTCATTATTGTGTGAGAGGAAAACCGAGCTAATGACGCGTATCGTGTGATCAAATGCGAAGCAGGGTTGCTTTCTTTTTCTACGAGCCTTGCTATATACTACGAGATGACAAACAAAACATCCTGCGTTTCTTTCACACTTAAACAACTTTTCACGTACGTGCATCTGTATCGAAAAAGAGCAACCAGACAGTGCGCATCTTAAACTATTTTTCGATATAGACACACGTTTTAGCGTGTTTAAAATCTATCTGAAATTAAACGGTACAATTCAAGCAAACGCGTGTAAAATCGCTTCTCCGTAAAAGCTCTCGTATAACGCCACATGTTTGAATTCAGTGCGGCGGGCCGCGCCGCCCAACGCAACGGGCGACGCCCCGCGTCTCTGTAAATGGGGCCTAAGGGTTTAATTTAAATTTATTGAATAAAATATAGTTAGATAATTTTAACTATGATAGAAACGATAGAAATGAAAATGAGTTTTGGTACAGTGTTTCTAGGGAATCGTAGTTTAAAGCTTGTATGCAAACTAATTTCAAACTTTTAATCCACTGGCCTCCTGAGGAACCTTTTACAAGGGATAGCATGTTTATTAACACAGTTTAACTCAAATATTTACCTACAGATTTGGCAGGAGCTTTAGGAATTTGGGGAGGTTAAATTTCCTACCCTTTTGTTCTGTATGCCCAACCCTGTTTTCACTTCTGTCGCGAAATATATTCACCAAATTGAAGGGAAACTTTTTAATAGGTTTTTTTTTGTACGCATACCAAAAAACCTTCTAAAATATTGTTTATTTACTCCATCATTTTGACATTCGGTCAAATTTTGTAAAGTAGACTTATAAAGGGATTATTTGTCGTGCTGCTATTTTCTGGTGGAAAATGAAACATTACCAATATTCATGTTTTTTTCTTTTATTAAAACGTTCCGTAGGTCGAAATTAGCTGGCAACACGTGTAGCGTAACATATTTGTTGTAAATCGAGACTCGTTGCATTATAAGAAGTATTTAGGATAAATGTAAACAGAGTAAAAATCGATAAATGGCGAAAATTCTGCCGTGACGTGAATAGTTCTGTAACTGAGAGTAGGTAATTATTGTCATAAAGTAACACCTTTTGGACAAATAGAAGACTTGAAAAAGCTAATTTTCAAAATCTACAAATGTCTTCATTTAATTAAATCATCATCATCCGTGCGGTCTATCCCGGTTGTGAACACACCGGGACCCTACACCGGTGTGTGGGGTCCCAGGGTACGCCTTTCTGATTTTCTTTCCCACTTCACGTGGTCTTGTGCATCCTCAGTGGTAGGTCTGTTGGCACGCATATCACCCTTGACGACGTCGAGCTACCGCATCTTGGGTCGACCTCTTCTACCGGTACCTGGCGGGGGCGGCATGGCCAGACATTTGTTGCTTACGTAGTTTGCCGATCTTCGTGAGACAAGACCATACCAACGAAGGCGGCACTCCTGCAGCTTGTCTGCGACGTCACGAACACGAAGGCTGCCACGGATGTAGGTGTTCCGCACGCGATGTTTGCGTGAGACACATCCACCGCAGCATCTTCATTAACGTGACGGGCAGCTCCTGTTTGTGTCGCTCTAGTAACGGCCATGTTTCACTGACGTAAAAAAGGACAGGCCTAATGATGGTTTTGTAGACCTGCTCCTTCAGCTTGATAGGCATTTTGGGGTCACAAATGACACCAGTCACCTCACGTCATTTGGCCCAAGCAGCGGAAATTCGGGCTCTGACTTCGCTGTCGATGTCCCCGGACGCGCTTTACACAGATCCCAGGTATTTGACACGGTCCGTGCGCTCGACCGCGTTAACGCCTGTGCGGACGGACTGGGGATCTGTGGTGTTTCATTAAGTTTCAGACCGCCGTTTTCAAGTGAATTTTTCCACATAATCACCCGTTTACCAGCCGTCCCCTGTCCGAATCTGCTAGCGCAATATCATCAGCATACATGAGCAACCAGGGTGGTTGCTCGTGGTAGTCTCGGATGCTGTTTGACAGAACGTCTTATAATACGCTAAACAGAAACGGATTAAGGACGGAGCCTTGGTGTACTCCAACGGTGATAGGGCAAAGAAGCGTGTCACCAACCGCTATCCTAACTATGGAACTGGAATCGTTGTACATGACCCGTATAATGTCAATAAGGACCTCGGGAACGGCCCAGGACCGCAGCGCCCAGCCGATCATCTCACGAGGGACACAGTCAAAGGCCTTCTGCATATCTAAGAAAGGGAGATGCAGAGGTGTATTATTTTGTCTGTATCCCTCCATGAACGTTCTTAAGGCAAATACGGAGTCCATGGTCCCGCAACACGGTCGAAACCCATACTGACACTCTGAGATTGTACATTCCTGGCAAATCCGGGAGTACACAATGCGCTCGAGGAGCTTCATGGTGTGGGATATAACCTTTATGCAGCGACTATTGCTGCACTCCTACACCAAGCACTTGCCTTTGAAGACCGGCGTGATAATGCTCAGTCTCCATAGGTCAGGTATCTTCCCGGTGAGGAGAATGCGGTTGAAAAGGTGAGTAGGTATGCCCACACCACGAAAACCCATCGATTTCCACGCTTCGATCGGGTCCTTTAACATTCTACATTTAATTAAATACTGGTCTATAATTATTTTACAGTAAATAACAAATACATTAACTCTTTGCAAGGCACGGGATGTATATTTCCCACGCTGGTTTTTAGACACAAGGCAAGATGTTCTAAAATTCCCGCAATCTGTCATAATAATATGTCAATATACTAGCCTACCGATTTATAATTGACTGCATCGCGTATCTGAACGGAATTTTTATGTCACGAAAGAAAAAAAAAAGAAGTATTAGTTTTTTTGCGAAAAATTGTAACTGTTTGTGATAAAAAGGGTGACAATATCTTCATAAAATTCGGTAAGTAGAATTCCATTACTTTTTTCACGATAATAATAATGGATCGTGTCAATTATGTGTTCAATTATTATTACGTAAAGTAAAGGTGCAAGTAGGTGGGAATTTTTTGACTCTTTGCCGGTTTAAATCATTAACTGGTTGGTTGGTGAATATTATCCCCTTGCCATTTTGGTGACTTAATGTTTATTCTTGTAAATACCGCAGATCTCGTTCTGTAGCACTAAATCGGCAGAAAAACACACACAAAAAGGTGTGTAAGATATGGTATGTATGTCATGTGCCTATATGCCTCTATCCTTGCTGCATGGGCGGGCGTAGAAATTAGAAACAGACAAGTCCTAAAACAGGCAAGAGGATACTGATTTTCCACTGTTTTTTTAAATAATAATTAAAAATATAAATAATTTTTCTATTTTATTTTATTTCTATTCCATTGAAGAGTAAAAATTCACAAGTTAATCAGCAATATACATTTTTACTTCACGCCTTGTTAAAGTACACAGCAAAATGAGAACTCAAAATCCAACGTGAGTCTCTCTCTTTGCGATCTCCGGGACGTTAATTGGCGCTATAAAAGTGGTACACGAGTGCAATTACACACGTAGAGCTGCCTAAGCGACCATTAGTGTATTCGTGTAAAAAATTAATATCATTTCAAGGCATTATTTATCTAACACCGGAAACGTGAGTAGGGCACTTTGCAGTGCAATTTTACTTATGAGGCCTTCTTAACTTATAGCGATGTGTCTAATGAAGAGATCTAGATCTTAGACTTCCTAAAATCTACACAAGTTTTAGCTGTTTATTAGGGCACCATAGTAACTATAATGTTTATTCGTTCATTTGTTATAACCAACGATGTTTCATAATGGACGTCATACAATAGGGTATTTGACTATATTTTGAGGTGTTATCGAAAGAGACCTCTCATAAATATAAAAACCACCAAAACGCCCTGAGATATTTTAAAATACACATTTTTGAACTTGTCCAAAACGCCCCCTTAAAACTGCCGCTAGCAAGTGACGTCATTTGCTACCTATTTCTTTGCGTTCTGCAAAACATTTGTTTGGCAGCTATATTAAAATTGCGTTTAAATTAATAGGGTTTCATAACTAAAGTTTCAATAAATTGTGTGGATTAACGAATGATATACCTTTTTTTATTTACTTTACACTTTCAAAAATGGAATTGCTTACCCAAGTTTGAAGTACCATAAAATGAATTGTACATAAGTTAACAAACAAAATTTTTATAGGACCGTGTTTTAATGTATTTTTTGATTATATTAAATTATTTTTAGAATGTGACGATGTTACCAAATACCCTATTAATAAGCTTAAACATGGAACAGGTGTCTTTATCCATCACACATCCTGCCTACTTTCTGACATGGATGAGTGAAAGTAGCTCCTTCGTAACTATGAAAAAAGTGTACATAGATTGACGTTCAGCACACTTTTTCCTGTTCCTTTGACTGAGCGTTAATACGTTGTCCTTGTAATTCGAATGTCATTGGTTGTAACTTTCTTTGTCTTGTGTACAATAAATACATATCCTATTTTTCTATCGAAACACAATAATATGTTTATGAACTCGTCAAAAACAAGGTGTAGGTACTATGTGTGTAGTCTTCTGTTTACGATAGCATGTTGTTCGATATACGGATAAACTTACCCACTAGTAAACTGCTCAGAAAAGCGAAAGATAATAAGGGGTTTATTTCTGTCATACAAAATAACACGCGAGGAAAATTTGTGTTGCGTACCGAGTCGTAAAATGTAAATATCTGAATTCATGTAACATACAAATACGAGCAATGAACTTTTACATAAACACATCACGGTTTCAGACGCGTATAGACGCACACACGCAACTCGTACGAGCGTTGAAGCGCTTGTTACTGACACTACCGTTTGAGCGAACATGCCGCAATAAGTCAGTGGACACGCGTTTCGTGTTTTGAAGAGCGTTATGTAAGCAACGTCGTCAAAAGTCCGAAATCACGCGAAAAAAAACCTAGCCTGAATCCGCTTTTATAGAATGTGTTTCGAAACACTCTGACATCTACTAACTCTAGGATGTAAATTAGCACTATAAAGGTGCTACGCGGGCGCAATTACTCAGCTTAGTGCTCTCTAAGGAACCATTCGTTGGTAATTACGGTAAAGTGTGTGTTTAAGAATGAAAAGGCACTTTTAGGGTTCAGTGAACATAAATGGTAAAGGTGCTGATAGATTAGAGCATTCACGTAATCGTCATTATTTAATTTACTCGAACCACATGCGAACATATCGCTCGATGTTTTGTTACAACTTGATTAACCATGCAAAAACGTTACATTACATGGAATTTTATTTCTAAAACTGAGCCTTTGCCTGTCTTGTACCATTCTTAAAACGTTACATTACAATGTAATGCTTTAGCAAATGCTCAAGTCTATACCCACCATCCCACCACCCACCAATATTCATGCTTGGTTAGTTATTTCATAACTTGGACAATTTGTTATAGACGATCATAAATTATTCGGAATCTGAATCGGGACTGTATTAAATCACTTGTTTAAGAGTGAAAATCTGAGATTTCATTTTTGAGCTGCATGAAGAATTAGAGGCCCAATTTAGCTCGTGCTCTTTCGCTTTTCCTAAGATTTTTTTATACTTAACTTACTCAACAACGTATTTCCCTGCAATATAATACCGCAAATGATATTACTCAAAGGTTTAAATTTAAAGCAAAACGCAGAGCACATTTAAAATTTAAATTTTCGAATATGAAAACGTGCGGAACACCTGCATTACACTACGATACCAGATTCATTTTATATTCTGTAGCAGTAAATTCATTTGAAAACTGAATATTTGAAGCTGAGGTGTAGATATTTTGAAGCCAGTGGTCTGGGTTACTTTTCAGTTTTGTTTTATTTTGAAGCATTAACTCATGCTACGTAAAAGGCTTTATATAACAGCCGTGCTTACAGACAAATTTAATAAGGTATAGGCCGCGACTTTGTTTTTTTTATGTAATAGGGAGCTAACGAGCTGGAAGGTCACTTGATGGAAAGTAATCACCTCCGCCCATGGACAACCAGAGGTGTCACCGATGCGTTGCTTGCCTTTTAAATGGGAATACGCTCTCTTGAAGGCTCCGATGTCCTAATCCTTTGGAAATACCGACGCAGGAAGATCATTCCATATCTTGGATGTACGCGGTGATGGGCATAAATTTAGACATAAGACGTGTCGTGCGATGATGAAATTTAGCAGCAGGTATAAGATCATGCAATTCTTCTGAGCACTCCCCATTGTAAAGACGGTAAAAAACGCAGAGAGATGCAACGTCTCTCCGTAGGGCCAAAGGATCTAAGCGATCGGAAATCACAGGGTCGTTGATAATTCGAGCAGCTCTCCGCTGTATACGGTCAAGAGGATGGAGAAGATACTGAGGTGCTCAGCCCAAAGATGGCAGCAGTACTATGTGAGGCCTTACTTGTGCCTTGTAAAGTTGAAGGCGCTGAGACGGCAAGAAATACTGCTGTGCTTTGTTAGCACTCCAGCTTTGTTGGAAGCTAATTTGGCTTTACCCTCCAAATTACTGCGGAACTGTACATCACTTTGCGTGGAACTTCACTTTAAACTGGATCTCACTGTAGGTATGCAAAAACAGCTCTAAAGTACTGCAGATATTTGACAATCTGTCAAAGTTTCAAAAGAATCGTCCTGTTATTTTCACTGTGATTCTGAGACACATAATTACGAAACCAATATTTTTTAAAAAAAATATCAAATATATATGTATACAAGGACTAACTCTGAAGTTATATGTTTCTTTATCGTTTATTGATTATTTAATCCATATCATCTCACTGATGGGCGAAGTTCTCCACCGTACCTCTTGATACGACTTTATTTTTCTAGTTTAATAAGATCATTAGTTAGAAATCCCCACTCAAATGATACAGCAACATGAAGGCAAGTATTCTAAACAAACGAAAGCTTGTCTTTGTGGAAAATTCAACTTTCGCTCTCGCAAATTAATATCCGATTGTTTACAAAGTTGCTGAACAAAGTTGCTAAAAGTGGCTCTTGTCGCTTTTGCAACTCGAACGGCGAGTAGAAAGTTTTGAATTTCGATAACAAGCTTTAACGGACACAATATCGGTTCCATTACTACGAATTTGTATCTAGTCTGCAATGTTAAATCGAGTTTATAAACTTGTTTGCAAGTAAGTACCTTTTGCTCCTGTCAATATAGGCTTAATCATAATAGAAAGTGAAGGATTTTAGTATGAATATCGTTGTATTATCAAAGCCTAATTAAAACTAGATTCAGCAAGAAACAACTCCGACGCGGTGGTAGAGTCTCATTATGTCGGTATACTGTGTATTTATATATCTATATTAATATATGTAGTATTTATGTCTATTATTTAGTATAGTTTGCTTCAAATTTTACGATTTAAAAGTACTTACTGTGTAAGTCTATTTGAGTTTGAGTTTGATTCGCCCCTCACTTAAGACCACAACTTTACTAGATCAGTTAATAGACCACATACACAAAATCTGGCGTTATACCAAATACCGCAATAATGAATGCTTCCGAAGTAGTGCGAAATTCATATATTTTTGGAATTTAAACAAGCTAGACCATTTCTTTTCGGTACGTGATCAAATGCATGGCCAAATAAATAGCGAACAGACAGAGCAATAAGTGTAGAGTTTTCCTATAGTAAAAAGCTTATAGTACAAGCCTGACTAACACAAAAGCTGATAGATTTAAGCATTCACTTGTATCAGAAAATCGAACAATCGTCGTTTTTATATTTAATAGAAACAAATTGCGAACATGATGCCCTATGTTTTGTTACAACTTGGTTTAAAAACGAAGCAAAAACGTTACATTACAATGTAAAGCAAAAGCTCTTGTTTATCCCCACGTTACGTTCACTGATGGTAAGAGCCCCGGTGTGATAAAACCAAACTTTTAATGAATGTGAAGAACTTTGGAGACCGACACCAACAGTGATGGACCAAATGGTCTTGTTTAACGAAGTTGGTTCAGATTTCTCCAAAGACTAACTGTAAAAAGGAAATCTCCTACTATGGTATGGTTACGGTACGATAAACCTTTGAATCATTATTTTATTTATTAAACAAATTATTGAGCCCAATAAATTCAAGTAATCATACTAGTGAGACATGTTCCACCATAGATCGCATCGTCACTTACAATCAGGACGCGACGGTGAGATGGCGGGTCTAAAAATAAAACAAAAATTGTTGAGCTTTGGTTCTATTCTATCTATTCATGAGTTCTATACTATGACCTCAAAGGCGTTATATATGAAAACAGGTAAGCCATTTAAGTCCTAGTGGACAAGATATTTTATGTGAAACTAAAATGGTTGCACTAGGCCAGACAAAATGGGGTGCAAATTTGCAAAGATATAGAGACTACATCTACCTCTAAATATGATAGCTAACTATACTTCATTCATAACATTAGAAATCAGAAGCAGGGGTGCTAAAATGAATGACAATTTGCATTTGACGTTACCATGATGATGACATACCTGAGTATAACCTGGCAAAATTGAAAACCCCTTCCGCCACAACGTATGAAGGGATTATGTAACATTCTAGATTTGGTAGAGTTATAGTGACAGTAAAAACTTGTTCGGATAAAAACCCTGCTTCTTTAAGGTTTTTACATCGACAATATAGTTTGATGCAACACAAAATAACATAATTAAGCAAAAGCCTCATAAATTCTGAAGTTACTTTACTTTAAATGAGAACAATTAAGTGTGACAGCTGCTATATAAATAGATTATAAAATTTGGCATAAATCTAAAAAATAATAATGTTTATTGTACTTTCACCACACAGTGTACCCTAAAAAGAAGCTTTATTACTTCTGTCTAATGCAAAAATGAATGGAGTATACATATTATAGATTTTTAAGGCGCTGTCGCGAGATCCCATGCAAATTCTTTACTACATCAGATGGGAATGACTATGGTTGTCGTATACTAGTAGAAGAGTCGGTACTATAGGGCTATTCTGAAAAACCTATTTTCGATCCTCGCACAGCGCAAGCATGTGTTGCCTTACAGCAGTTACAGCCAAACGTGTCAATATCTTAATTTAAACACAATCACCTTTGAATTACAGGAAATCCATGGACAGGAGGCAGGACGTCATTTATGTGATGTGTTAAGCTTTTGATTTTATGGTGTGCTATGTGTATGGAAAATCATTGGTTTAACGTTAGATTAAAGAAATTTTAAGTTTATATAAAAGTGTGATTAGTTACAGAATCGCCTTGCTGATACTGCAAATAACCTGTTGGCCTTCTGCAACAGACCGCTGTGGGAATGTGCGATATGATAGGGTCTATGTTCAGGTGGACTTGCTATGGCTGCGAATGCAAAGTATGAGGCATAGGTACATGCTTCGTTTCTGCTGGCCTTATAATAAAGTTGCCTAACACTATCTATACTAAAGTTTAATTCTGAATAAATAAAAAGGAATTGCCAAATGTGTTGCGGTTCCATATCGATAAGGCTATTTTTTTCATATTTTTCTTAAGGCACAAAGAAGGTTCTTATGGAGAGAAAAACGTAAAGTTACGAAGAAATTAATAAAAAACCACACTTTTTTACATATTTGGATTTGATTTGATAAATAAAAATATTGACAACCTCTCCGGTACCAAGCATAGCTTTTATCGTAACATTTTAGAGTTCGTCCACACTGTTACCTACCTTCAAAAGTTTCAATTAAACTTGCTAGGAATATAAGTACCTTATAATATCTCATAGTCAAAACCAGATGCAAGCCAACGCGAAGCTGCTTTACTTGCACTGAATGTACCTACTGAAACAGTTTTAAAAGTATAATTTTTATATAAGAAACAAAACCACTCACTTCTGAAGTCCTGCCAAAGACGCTTTGCGCTGCAAAAGGGCCACAAATACACAGTTCATTCCGCTTAATCGACCTCTGTAAATGTACTTTTACAACGACACCCTAACACATGATATCGGCATTGGATCGGTGCCAAATGGGCCCAGTCTGCGCGGCGCCTGGAGAAACGAAACAGCAATAGCGCAGTAGTTTGTTAGTTGAGTCTGAGATTCCGTAGGAGCTGCTGAATGCCAAAAAAAAAGAAACATGATGTCTAACATCACATTCAAATGGCACATTTAATTTTTTTAGACATTGCGGCCATTAGTTATTCATTACTTTTTTGGTTCAGTCAAAATGTGCGTTCAAACTTAATTATTCAGTGAGCAATATGGACTGATTACGTATTTTTAAGGTTAAATTAAATTTGAAGTTGAATGTCTTAAACCTTAAAAGTTAACTTCAATGCGTAAGTTAATGTTAATCGTGAAGTTGACAAAGCACAAACTTACTATCTTACTTTTAATCGAGAGTATAACTTTAGCTATATTATTAAAGCTTTATATTCTAGCCCAACTTGAATTAGGTTTAAATAACGGTTTTCTTTAGCAACAGAAGTTACTTTACTAGGAGTAGTTAATATTATTCAAACTCAAACTCAAACTCAAATAACTTTATTCAAATAGACTTTCACAGTAAGTACTTTTATATCGTCAAATTTAAAGCAAGATATAGGTACTAAATACTTAATAAAATATTAAAATAATATGGATATATAAATACACAGTAGGTATACAGACATAATGCGACTCTACCACCGCGTCGGAGTTGTTTTTTGCTGAGAAGACCCGGCGAGAAACCCAGCAGTTACTCTTTTAAACTCGTTCTAAACTAACGCCTGGTTGTGAACAGGCGTTAGTAAAGTACAATGTGTCATTTTGAGACAAATAAACCTACTAATCCAAAGAATATAAAACAATGGCAAAAAACAAATCTAAAAGAATATAAGCTTGGTCATTTGAACAATTAAAAAGAAAAATTGTTAGTCAGTACAAACTAAGTAATAACTAGGTATTCCAATAAAATATTTGTTACAATAGAGTTATCTAATACCGTATCGAGCAGAGAGCTTACACCCAGGCATTTTATCTATAAGGTAGTATTTTGTAGTATAATAGCCCTTTTTCAATCAAGCTGCTTTGATGGCTTTTAGGATTTTGTTGTAATAATGTATATCTTGCCCCATAAAGGATCCTAAAACTTTTTAGAACCTAAAGAGTGGAAGCACAGTATAATTCTTATTCCTAGTAAGTAATAAGCAATACGCAAGCAAAGTCTGTTTCGATGAAGTTGTAACTTGCAAGCTTATATCGCTAACTATAGATGTACCTTGAAGCATTATTGGAAATATCGTCGAGTTCAGGGAAAGGCACGAATGAGCTTATCTCAACTGTTAAATAATATAAATGCGCCCAGTCTGAGAGGCGCCTGGGGACATGACGCGGCCACAACATTGAGAGCGACGTTGCTATCTATCTTTCTGTAGGCGTTAATAGTGAAGGGTTCTGAAATTTGATGATGTTTGGATGTTTGCAGTCAGAAGCATTTTTTTCATAACAAGAAAACAATAAGTACAAGAAGAAGATTATTCTACATCTCCATTTAAGAGTTTTTATCGGAACCAGACAGACACTAACATCTTTATTTTGAGAGTAACTAACAACACCAATCACTGGCACTCACAAAAATAACGTAATTTTAAACATTTCTACCTTTCAAGTCACATTTACAGCATCAAATAATATGACAGAAAACATTCGACAAAGTCAAAAGTATTTTTAATTAAAACTGGTATTTTAATTAAGTACTCGTACCTAGGATTTTTGCAATCCACCAGTAATTTGTTATTAACGGTAAACAGTGTTCGATTACTCGATAATGTCAACTTCACAAACATAAATTTAGTCCCTGTTCCGCTAAAATACGTCAAATTAGTTTTCTGTTGTTCGTAATCCAGTTATAGTTCATTTATGTTGCCAAAGATCAAAGTAGTCGTGATCAAAGTACCTACACTCAAGATTTTAAAATTAGCCAGTAAAAAAGTTCTAGATTCCCAACATCGTGGAACTCTGAAGTTCATACTTACCTTAAACCTTTTGAAAGCCTTTTGATACCTAAGTATGAGGAATTGAGAAATTGGCGAAACGTGATAAAAACTCAGTGGTCAAGTAATAACATAAAATATGAGATGGTGCCATGAAATAGTAATTTTGAAGTCGGGCAATTTTTTTTTTGCGTACTTTTTGGTCACGTGGTTTTTCCTTAAAGCAATAGTAGTGGTTACTTACTTTACTTTGCCATGGATAAAAGTACCATCCTCTCGTACTTTATTCAAAGGTTGCAGGGTACCAGGTGCTGGAGCTCGCCTGAGTCCGGCCCGACCTTTTCTAGGAAATCGAGGGTGAGAAGTTTGTTTAGAAGTGATACTGTGAACCACTGAAGGATGTGAAGGATAATGATGATTATCATACAAACAGTAGTAGATTCAGTGCAAACTTGTGCTATCGCAATCATCAGTTAAAAGTATTAGCATTATTTTAAAAGCCCTTTAAAGGTACAAAAAGATTTTAGAGGTAGTTAAATATTTATATTATGTTTGTAGCTTTGAAAATAACCCAGATACTTATGAAGAATTTTTAGAACGCAGTCTTTATAAAAAGATAAAGGAGGTATATAAGGTATATGTATCAAAGCATCTTTAGTGCTGCCGTCGAGCTCGCACTGAATGTGAAACAAATCCTTTGTAATCTGTTCGAACTAGCAAGTATAAACAGCAACTCCCCGATGTGCTTTAATAGCCTTACTCGCCAGAGCAGTGTTACATAGTGTGGTTTTTCGTAAGGCTAAAGTATTTGCATCCAGGCAGGCAATTCAACTACGGGCGATGGAATCCGCGCAATACCTGTTAAATTTTCCTGTCTGAACCGTACTCTTTGCAACAACAAAATGCGATAGGTTGGGAATGAAAAATCATGAACTCCTGCAAAGTGGGTGCGCTGGGAAGCCACAGAAAGGCCCTAGAAAGCAATTTGGAAAAGTGCACCGCTGCCGACTCCCGCACAGAAGATTGAAATTTCTTGCCAAGACTTTTTGATATGGAAATGTGCGTTTTTTTTTTGCAAAACAAAGCTGTTTTTTCCATGAGCTATCTTAGAAATGTGATCACGTTTGATGTTAGCTGAACTTTTAAAAGCCTTGAAGAGCCTTTATCACAACGTTATTCTTTCGTTATTAAGAGTTTTACTGGACATTGAGACTTTCAAGAAGTAGCTTCGGTGGCAACAGAACTCGGTCTGAAATTCGAAATATACCCCTGGGTTCAACTAGAAGGTTCGGCAAAGGGTGTTCAAGAACTTTTCGGAGGCCAAGTTTCTGATCCCTAACCCTCATTTGGAACACGTAGCTGTAGTGATGATATTATCACCTCGTCAGTAGATGCACCAGATGCGGATAACTGTATAATTGTTTCTATTGAGTCTACTATGTCGACTGACGACGGGGCCCAGTGTCGGTTATGCCCCGTTCACATTATTCCAGTCCAGTATTCCAGTCCAGCGTTCAATCAAAGTGGACATTCCAGTCCCGCTTCACGATATTTCAGTGGTATTCCAGCGCTGGACTGGAATGCTGCTACTGGAATAATGTGAACGGGCTTTTAATTTTGCTATCGCTGCGTTTCGTCTTTGGCTTTCTATATAGATTTCCTCATTAACGTTTCTTCAGAAAATTAAATAAACGTCCTACTTCGGCTACTTTTATTTCATATCAAGGGTGAAGGTCTCTTGCATCGCTTGCCATAGACTAAATAAAAAAAGGATTTCCACAGGTTAATGTACGCACCTTATTTCTCAATTTGTAAGGCGACTTTACGAACAGCTGGGCGACGGGGTGAACCATTAAAATGTTAGAAGGCTCATTTGTTACAGGATTAAGCGCCCCGCACTAAGGCCTTAATACTGTGTAAGGTGAAATATACGCCTATTCGTTACGAGAAAACAAAATAAAAGGGTTTACTCGTCTTTATAACGTGAGCTTTTGTTTAATTAAACACACCGTTAAGAGTTGATTCTCTAACTTAAGCAATTGCATTATTAATTGCAAGAAAACTTGTAAATCAATGTAAGTCCACATTTAATAATGAATGATCAAGTATACGTGTATTTACGCATAAACTTATATTGGTAAGTATACATAATATAAACTTAACCCTGAGTACGATATGTACTACTTTTTGTTACAAAAATAAAACAAAAATGTGTGGAAAAAATGGTCTACGCGGACAAAATCGCGCGCAAAAACCTAGTTATTCCACCAACAGAATTCCCTGCCAAACTTGAATTGAACCGTCACCAACACTTGCACTACCCCTATTAGTTACCAGTAAACAATGTGTCCAAAACTTGGCGGCGGACTGGCGGACGACCGTCGTTTGGACTGTATCCAGTCGCACAGAAATCATGGACCGTCTAACATAAGGCTGAGAGCATAATGACGAGCGAAAGCAGGTAGGACTTACAATGAAAAACCGCATGGCCAAATTAGGTGTGACGCTGAATGGCCTCTTCGAGTTTGTAAAACGAGTTCGTCTATATATGTTTGAAAGAAAGTTCCAACAGAAAATGACAACAAGAAATGATCGATTTTATTCAGTTAAAATATCGAACAAATTTTTTTTAAAAATAACTTCAAAGTAGTGGTGATTCTTTCACATCATTAGCCAAATACTTTGCAATCATGAATTTAAACAGAACGCCCTGGAAGGCTGTTAATTGTTATTTCTCAGCAAAATGGGTACCATACACCCCAGCGTAAAAGAATCAAATTAAATGCTGAGTATGGTTCATACACCATAAATAAATAATAATAAATAAATATCTGGGGCAATTTACACCAAGATCATCTGACCCCAAACCAAGCAAAGATTGTAATATGGGCGTCAGAGACTGATAAACATACTTAAATATTTCTAGATACATACTTAAATAGATAATAACACCCAGACACACAATAAATACAAATTTTCGTCACACAAATATTTGTCATGGGAGGGGATCGAACCCACGACCTCCGGCGCTGAAGGTAGGATCGCTGCCATTGCGCCAACAGGCCAGTCGAAACCATGTAGTTTTGTTATGATTTGACTCTTAACAAAACGTCGTGGTGTTTGTTCATGCTCAATAATCATCATTCTCAACAGAGTATTTACTCTGTAAATAATTACAGTCAAACTAAATACCTAAGGTTCGCTCTAGGCCAGTTTAGGTTCTAAATTGCATTAGAAGTCTCAAAAAGATCCAGAATTAAAAAAAAAAAAGAAAGATAAGATTTATTTTTAGGCAAAAAATACAAATAACAAAAACAAACGAAAATAAATATAAAAAGGTAACAAATAGCGGTGTCGCGATATCCGTAAAATGAATTGGAACGCGCTCAGCTAATGTATGTGCCTGATAGGCTTCAGCCAGATGCTGTTTTTTAGCAGGCCCATTGAGTGAGCGCGCGGAGAGCGTATGCACGGAAAAAAAAATAACAATAAATATTACATTTTGAATAAAATAAAGTAATCAGCTAAACTGCTTTGAGTTGAATGACATAATCACGTTTGTCAAAAAAACGCAAGGTCTCTTCGCTTCACAAATAACTCGCCACCTTACCCACCAAAACAAAGTTATATCAAAATCGTAATGTTGCCGAAGTATACGCCATTATCGTTAGAATTCAAGATTCACGACGTTCATAACAATGGAATTAGAAAATCAATATAAAAGTTAGAGAGTTTTTATTTGTTTGCTTGTGACTGTTTGCAGATAAGTCTCGCCAGACGATGTTTTGTAGAAAGTTGATTTTATTATAAAATGTTCGCGTAGACGATTTTATCGGAATATTTTAATAAAAAAATTACTGAAGTATTTAAGCTTTTAGTCGCAATTCTGTTCAAGACCAAAAATCTTTCGATAATCTTGGGATTGTTTTTTTTTATTTCAAACGTGTGAGCTCACCCACAAGGAGGACATACCTTCTGACTGAGTTCACAGGAAAATATTCTACCGCTCAAGATCTATGAGTCTGGTCTTAGCAGTAGACGTTTATAAATGAATGATTATGATGATTAGGCCAGAAGGATTAGACTTGAAATCGGATATATTATTATGTCCTACAAAAGGTTTTATAGTTTTAATGGCATCATTATGCCCAATATGTTGCCCAATATGATTATCGGAGGGTTTTCCCCCTGTGGGAGTTGTGCATAAGTTGTGGGGGGCAAAAGTGTACCCCAAAATCGGTATTTTTGCGGTTTTACGGTTATAACTCTTGAAGGACTAAAATGATCGACAAGTGTTCCTTCTAAAAATTTCAGACCGTTCTTATTTTGCATAGAATGAGACCATATTTACATTATTTAGACTAATCGTTCTCATGCTGATGCTCCTCAAAGTTGCAAGTATTTTACAGTTTTGTGAAAAACCACCCACTTGTTCCTACAGCCCTTGAGGTGTCACAGGGGCATGAGAAGGTTGTGGTAGTCAGTGAGGATTGGGACCTGCACAATATGCTCAACAGTCCAGCCACACATCAGCTGCTCCACTTGTATCATGCACTAGCTGTCCGTCAGTTCCATCACCGTTCTCCGCATTGACTATTTGTCCCGTCAAAATTAAAAAAAAAATATGGCCTATGTTAATCCCTGACAATGTAGCATCATATTGGTGAAAGATTTTTTTTTATTGGGTCCAGTAGTTTTCGAGCCTGTTCAATACAAACAAACAGTCAACTTAAAAGAAAATCTTGTTGTTTTTTTTATAATGCCCGTCAAGATGACCTCACTCCACCTGATGGAAAGCGGTCGTGAGGTCCAGATATGAAGTTGACAAGCCCAGTCATTCAAATTAATCACTGGGTTTGCCATCCTCTCCTTGAAGGCCTACAGAAATGCCTGGATTTAAATCCGATTTGAATAACTTTTTTGCTTAATTCTACTGGCCTAGATGACGTATCCGAATACGTTTAAAACGAATTAAGTAGAAATAGATTACAGTTCAGTAATTTCAAATTACTCGTATATTCTAATTTTAATTCAACAAAATAATAACGACAATGTTTCTTGTCAATCCAACGCTTAGGCGCACTGGCACAGATTGATTACTAAAAATGACAGCCGATGACAGATTTCGACGGCAGACGACGGCACGTCGACGGCAGGTGTCGAGGCCAGTTATCGACACGTTGACAGCAGAGGTTAACGTCATTTGCCGTCCCGTGTGTATGAACTCTTACTTAATAGTTACAAAAATGTATTGGGATTTGACAGTGTCATGTCATGTCATGTCATGTCAAATCCCAATACATTTTTTTAAGCGAACGATAACGTAAATTTAAAGTGACAACTCGTGGTAGACGTACTGAACACCAGTAGTAATAAAGTGCCAAAAGTCCCCATAGATCGCATGTGTCCTACAAAAGTAGTCCAGGACGTCTACCACGAGTTGCCACTTTAAGTTTACATTATCGTTCGCGTAAAAAAATTGTATTGGGTTGTAGATCTTAAAAAGATGTACAAAAAAAAACATTTGGTATTGCTTTGACTAATACTAAGTATTACTTTTGGTATTTTATTTCTACTTTTAACCATGTCTAAATTGATCGGTTATAACCCTAAACAGCTAACATCACGCACCTAGTTACTGAAAAAACATAAATATTTATCGCAGAAAATGTTTGTCCTACTAGGTGTCTTCAATTCTTGTTGCAAAGTCGCTGTCTTTGAAATTCAATGCTCTTGTAAACAAGCTAGAACGGTTTCGTAACTTGTGCATTCACTTTATTTTCAATCTTCGTAAGTATGGTCATATTAAATTTCAATTTTCCATATTGGAAGAGCGGTTGAAGTGCCGCCAGTGCTTCCTCTATGTTTATCTTTACTAATATCATAAAGAGTAAAGATATGATTTTTGGTTTGTTATTAATTAATCTAAAAAAAGTTGAAAAAATCCTTCTTTAAATATCTTTACATTATGAGCAAGTAACTTAAGCTTCCTTAGGCTAAATTTTATTAATGTAATTAGAACAGTGATTGGATTATTCATCAACGCCTCACGCCATTACGCCTTGCGCGTGCAATATAACAACGCGTTCAGATTGCTGTTGGGGTTGCCAAGATACTGCAGTGCATCAGGCATGTTTGCAGAGGCTCATACTGATAGCTTTCACGCCATCCATCGCAAAAGAGCTGCCTTGATGCTAAGCCGGGTTCGAGGAAGCTCCAATAGCATTCTACGTGTTGTGGCTGGTCGGATAGATTGTCCTTTTTTGACGAGGTGGATTCGGTTGCATGTCGATTGAATGTAAATTTTTGCTGTTTTTTTTCATCCTTTTTAATGTATGTATGTTGTGTTTTCTTTCTTTTTGTTTATTTGTATTTTGGAAAAACTGTATGGACATTAGTCTGAATTAAATGTTTGAATTGAATTGAATTAATGTTTCCGAAGGTATCAAAAAAGTGCCTAACTGTGATTGCACCTGTGTAAGTCAGGGTTTTGTAAATATCTCTTCATTTTTATTCATCCAAATTTTCTTCATATCTGATTTGAGTACGTAGCAAAAACCTAGGACTGAGAAGGTAACTCATTTTCGTGTTTCAGTTTTAAAGGACAGTGGTGAGATTGGTAGAGCTTCAGGGTCCATTATTTGGATAAACTGCCTCTTTTATTTATTCTGTGCTTTTATACTATCTCATCTGTGGCCAATCTACTTACCTGTTAATTTAGTGGGCCGCAATTCGGGCCGCACCACGGTCCAAATTGCGATTTGAAAACTCTAAGGACTCATTTAAAAAAATACTTATACTTCATTCAAACATTAGAAATAAGAAGCAGGGGTGCTAAAGTGAATGACAATTTGCATTTAACGTTGCCATGACGAGCAACGCATCGGTGACACCTCTGGTGTTGCAGTTGTCCATGGGCGGAGGTGATCACTCTCCATCAGGTGACCCTCTAGCTCGTTTGCTCCCTATTACATAAAAAAAAAAAAAAAAAAAGACATACCTGAGTATAACCTAGAAAAATTTAAAACCTCTTCCGCCACAAAGTACCTATGTAGAGATTTGGTAGAGTTATATTGACAGTAAAAATGTGTTCGGATGAATACCCCTGCTTATTTTAGGTTTTTACATCGACAACATAGTTTGATGCAAGACCAAATAATTTATTAAAGTTAAAGCCTCATAAATTCTGAAGTTACTTTACTTTACTTTACTTAAATTAAGTGTGACAGTTGCTATATAAGTAGATTTAAATAAATTCGGCATAAACCTTAAAAGTAATAATGTTTATTGTACTTTAACTACAAAGTCTACCCTAAAAAGAACTTTTTTTACTTCTGTCTAATGCTTTAATTAATAAAGCATAAATGATAATTGTTAAGTTGACACAGACAAACTAGGCCGCTCAATAACCATCCCTTAATCTGAAGGTATTCAAAATGTTTTTCGTTTCTTTATTATGATAAAAGTGTCTGTCTCGTTGTGGAACGCTATATTTGAATCTTTGTGATTGCAAAAAGTCTTTGTAAGCTAGCCATCTTATTCGTCAAGACCCCGTCTGTCGTTAGCCCTTGAGTGTCAGCGGAACACACGGTGTTCCTAAGAAAACCCTAAGAAAAAAATGGCAAACAATGGCCCCACAATGCAAAAACCTGAACAATAGAAACACGAGGCGGGCTTACTCGTACATCAATTCAAGCGAACTCAAATCACATTGGCTCAATTCGGACTGCAACTGAGTCTGCTGTGACAGTTGTCCAGACAACAATTTGCTTTTTTTTGTTTGCTGCCAGTAAAATCTTCGTGTTTATTTACATAATCACTTGAACGTTAATTTTAGACGATCATAAACTATTTGAAATATAATATTAACTGATTTAAATGCTATATTTTAGGGCAAAAATCTACGTAATTTATTTAAAAAAGTTATCATGTGCTCAAAATGTGTGCCTGAAAATACGGCTGTCTTCCTTTTCGTAAAAAAATCCATCTTTTATTTAGAACTTATGCACACGTCCTTTTCAAGAGTTTTTGAAGAAGTTGCCAGACTTTCGCACCTAAACATATTGATGAAATGAAAAGTTACCATACATTTACATGGAAACCATGAATTTGTGCCGTAAACACCTAGTTTTTGAATTAAAATCAGTTAGACTTTAAAAGTTCGAAGCTTTCATTTTATCGTTCCATTTTGAGAAAGATCCAACTTTCAAAAAAAATGAAATGAGTAAGACTTTATTGTTTGAAGATTTGCGATTTATGCGAGCCGCTCAAAGAATTATTCATAAAATAGAGCAGACTGACTGAAATAAAAAAGCCATATCTTAGGGCAGAGTCAGGTATTTAAATGGTGAAGTTTCCACGCTTTGGTCGTTAACACTCGCACGCACTTGATCGTAACGCACAACCCTGCGGTATGCAGCATGCAATGGCGGACACCCTACCTAAACGTATAAAAACGTCAAGAAACTCGATGGTTAGTGTTTTTTTTGTTTTTTTGACAATGACGGCCGCTGCTTAGCCTCGACGGCCTTAGCAGCTTCACCGGTCTGTAAGCGTTATATTATATCCTCTTTGGGGTGAGACTTTCAACCCTAAACGATGGATACTCTTTTTAATCTTGTTTGTTTACACAAAAAATGAATCGGCAGAGTAAAGTCATAACAAAAAGTGTGCAGAGGAGCAGATTATACCTAAGCTGACCACAAATTCTTGTAATTTAAGAAATCCTTTAAACTATAATGACCTCGATTCATTAACTTAGCTTTAATTTGTGGCTTAAACTTGTAAAGAGGCAGTTCAACAAGAGTTTGCGGAATCTTATTCCTCGCCCGAACGTCAACTAGCGAGCACGGTTACGCGAATGAGCAGAAATCTTGATACAACTACTTACCCGCAATGTCAAAGTGCGTCCAGTGTAATAAAGCAGTGAACAAAAGATCTCCAGGTCTAGAATGTTTACGATGTGGGCTTCTAGTGCATGCGAAAAGTGAATGTGCAGGTCTCACCAATAAACAACTTAACGCAATTCGCGCCGCTGAGAACCTTGAGTGGACCTGCAATGAATGTTCGAAGCTACGGCGCAAAAGCTCACTTGCTACCCCCGATGAAGATGACGATGAAGAAGATGAGGCTGTAGATCATTCCCAGAAAATTGTTTCGATCAATTCGGAGAAACTGACAGCGGATATCACTAAGCAAGTGGATCGTATATTAAAGAGGGAAATTAACGAGGTAACTAAATCAGTTCAGTACCTAAGTGACAAAGTAGATGAGTGTCTTGAAAGCACAGAAGCATTCAAGCAAATCATAAAAGAACTCGAGAAAAAAAACATGGACCTAAGGAACAAAAACGTGTTTTTGGAGAATAGAATCAACTCTTTGGAGCAAAGGATGAACGAAACTGAACAAAGGCAGATTATTAAGATGATAGAAATCGCGGGAATACCCCAAACTCAGGAAGAAAATGTACGAGCGCTGACGAACATCGTAGCAGCGACATTGAAAATGAATGAAGATCATGTGAAGAGAGTTCAAAGGCAGCCACCGCGTGCAGGGAAGCCAGGAATAATTGAGGTTGAAATGCAGGACGAAGAAACAAAGGCCAAGTGGATCAGTGCATCGAGAGACAAACGTATGATCGTAGCCGATATTGTACCAGAATCAGAGACTAATATTCTTCAGGAGAAAGTGTATGTAAGAGAAGCGCTTACGCATTATAACAAAATCCTCTTTTGGAAATCCAAGCAGGAGCCAAAGGAAAAATTTAAGTATGTATGGTGTAAAAATGGGCGAATCATGGTACGCAAAGCAGATAAAGACAAAATTATTGTCATTAGGTCAGAAGAAGATATTTATGATGCCTTACAGTGCCCGTGAAACTGGATCCTGTAAGTTAACATCTTAAACTGACCTACCCTTATTTCTAAATGGCATTTATAGAGGATAATGTAACAGAATTAAAAAACTGTGCTAACCTTCATGAATACTGGTCTAGTATGCCTAAATCATTAAAAAGATTCAACTGTGTTCATGTTAACATACGGTCTATTATTAAGAACTTTTCTAAAATTGAATTACTTGTCGGTAGTTCCAAGCAGCCAATCGATGTAATTGTGTTAACTGAGGTAGGTATATCCGACCGGTTAAGCTCACTATATAATATTCCTGGCTATGTTATGCACAAAGAATTACGGAAACACCAGAAAGGAGGAGGTATTATTATGTATGTCTTAAATAAGCACAAGTTCACACCGTTCTCTTATTTTACAACGTCACTCGAATGTGTTGTAGGTAAAATCACAACACAAAACAACACTTCCGTAGTCCTGTGTGCATTGTATAGGCCGCCAAGTAAATGTAAAAAATCGTTTATACGCGAACTAAGTAATGTGTTGAATTCCTGTCCAATGAGCTATGATTTGTTGCTTTTAGGCGATGCAAATATAAACTTAAAAAGGGAAGATAACATTCGTAATCAATACATTGATATGCTGTGCAGTTACGGCCTGGTGTGTGGGATCTCCGATTATACACGAGTCGAAAAACGTAAGGATGTAATTACTAAAAGTTGTATAGATCACATATTTGTGAGGTCCCGCGCACTAGACGTGTACTGCGCAGCGCTCGGAACTGTACTGGCCGACCACTGTCTCACGGTGGTAACTTGCAATTGTGAGAACTATAATATACAGGTTGCTCCTTTATATGGTACTAAATTTGATAATCGCGTTTTACGAAGGGAGTTTGAGTCCATTGATTTTGCACATATACGACATTTAGATTGTTCAACTGAAATATATAGTTGTATTCAAGAGTGTATAGTGAAATGTTATGAAAAAGCTAAATATAAAGTACAGGTGAAAAATTCAAAACGGAGTAAAGATGTTTGGATTGATGGCAATGTAATTAAAATGTGTCAAAGTAGAGATAAGAAATTTATAGAATTGAAAAAGGATAGTTCAAACAAATCGTTGCTATTAGAATATAATAAATTAAGAAATAAAACAAATAAATACATTGAAAAATCTAGGAATAATTACTATAAAAATCTTATAATTGTAAATCGTAATAATCCAAAAAAAATGTGGCAAATCTTGAATAATATATCAGGTAGGGTAAAAGATTGTTTGGACGATACAATTTTGAAAGCCTTTCATAATAACGCACAGTACACTAATGAAAAAAAAATTGCTGATTATTTTGCTAACGGTTTTGAAAGTGCAGTAAAGAAAGTTATACCGAATTGTAGTAAGCTACTATTGAACAGGCAAGAATACTGTAATAAAGTTAATGTTTCTATGCGCTGGAAGAAGCCACCTCTTCCTACCATTAATAAGTTGCTGCTCGCTATAGACTGCAACAAAGGTCCAGGTGTTGATGGCGTTCGGCCGATGGATGTCAAGTCTTTGCGACAAAAACTGATTTATCCCATTGCGCACCTAATAAACACAAGCATTCGGACTGGAGTATATCCGAAGGAACTTAAATCAGGATTAGTAAGACCTATACTCAAGAAAGGGGATAAACAGGACTGCAGCAACTATCGGCCGATCACAATCTTACCTCTCATTGATAAAGTGGTGGAGAAGTATATATCTCGGGAGATCCATAACTTTTATGCGGAGAATAATATTTTGTCGTCTAACCAATATGGATTTCAAAACAAAAGGAGTACGACACAATTGTTATCCACGTTTACTGACCATGTCAATTATTGCTTGAACAATAAAAATCATGTAGTAGTGGCGTTCATAGATTATAGTAAGGCTTTTGACACTCTTAAGCATGATACGTTGATTCAGAAGCTGGACGAAAATGGCATTCGTGGACCTCTTTTACAGTGGTGTAGAAACTTATCAAGTTAAAATCGGAAATGAGTTAAGCAACGAGGTTAAAGTCACTGAAGGGACAGCGCAGGGCTCTGTACTGGGACCATTGCACTACATCTCGTATGTTAATGACATAAACTATCTTATAAAGAGATGTATCATTCTGCAGTTCGCTGATGATACATGTCTCATAGCGAATAACGTAAAGATAGAGGTGGCTATCGATGATTTGCAGAAGGATTTTGATCTTTTGTGTAAGTGGTCCCATGATGCTGGTCTTGTGTTGAATGCTCAGAAGACGAAACTTATGCATCTTCACTCCAGCCACAATAAAATAAGTAAATGTATAGAACTTGTTGCACATAGCCATGAATGTCTGCATCAAGACAGCTTTTCTTGTAACTGTCAAGCCGTTGAGCAGGTGCAGCAATACACCTACCTAGGGTTGGTTATAGACCATAGATTTTGCTGGAAACCACATGTTGAAGCTACGTGTAATAAACTGAGGGCAATTATGGCTAAATTTAAACTAATAAAGAATAGAATCCCTTTCAGTATGTTGCTGCAGCTGTATAATGCGCTGGCTGAGAGTGTAATTGCCTATGGATTAAGCAGCTACGGGCGCACTTTTAAAACTTACATAGAACAATTATACAGCCTTCAGCTAAGAATATTAAAAATAATCGTTTCTTCTAAAACAAAAAATAAATTTAGAAATGATGAGCTGGGTCTATTCAAACATTGTAACGTACTCCCAGTTCAAAAAAAGACAAAAATGTTGCTACTTGCGGAGAATTATTTTGTCTATAATTCGAATTATATTAATCATGCGAAAAATACCCGAAAAAAAGCTATGCGGCATGTTTGTGTTACTGGTGCGAGTAATTTTTATGGAGAAAGAACCACAGCATATATAGTTCCAAGACTGATAAACGAGTTACCAAAGGTATTTAAAGATTCGGTAAGTAAAAGTAACATTAGGTATAAACTAAAACAATATTTCATCCAATAGTCCATTTTTCAATTGACAACTAAATACCACAAAAAGAAGCAACCTGTACGCATTTAATTAACTTGTTTCTGTTGTCTATGCTCGATTGCTAAATTCCAATGTACCTACTCGTGAGTAACTTTTTAGTTTAGGTGAGCTACATGGTACGGATTAGGGTCCAACTACCCGTGAATGTGTTTTTATTTTATGTTTTTGTATTGGACGCACTTTATATTGCGTTTCTGTGTTCCTGTAATGATAAGAGGAATTGCAGTACCCAGACAAACCAGTAATGGTTTAGGGGTGCGAAGCAAACAATGTTAAAACTTTAATTGTAAGAAGAAATAAATAAATAAATAAATAAATATTAAAATATTTTACACATTGACCAACAAATGATTTCCCTACATTATGCAGTCTCAGACTAGGAGTTACAAGCTTATTTTTATTTCAAGTATTGAGTTTATGAACATCACTGTTATTTTCGAAGAGATGCAAGTTTTTACGGACATATGCTACATTATCATAAATATATTGAGAGTACACAGTCAAGATATGAATCTCTCTCTCTATCTCTCTGAAATTTAACAATAGGATAATTCAGCTATCAACATTTTGATACCCTTACCCCCAACTCAGAACTAAGTACCTATCACAATGCAATCTTATTTACAAAGTACTGTTTCAAAATTAGGTGGTACATTTGCTATATATTGTTCTGGCACATTTATTTTCGCTCCTAACTCGAAAGTTTTAATTTAGCCTAAAGCTTTATTCGGGTTTTACGAGAGCTTTCCTTCATCGGGGTTACAATTTGAATAATTCATTGTGGCTACTTTCGTTGATGACTTTGTGATATTTGCTACACAATAGAAAAATTAGAGAGCTTCGTGGCCTAGTGGTTAAGCACTCCAACTCGGATCGCGGATCGTGTGGTCCCGAGTTCAAATCTGGCCAGAACCAAAGTCTTTATGTTCATTGTTTAATTTCCGACTAGTATGGAAATCATCGATAGAAAACCAAATCAACCCGGATAGCGGCGGAAGGCTCACCACCTACCACGTTGGGTTCTAATACCATTGGTGAAAAGTGGGCTTCTGAGTGTTCCGTTCACCACGACGGCAACAGTCACTTGCCTCTGACTACCCCGTTTGGGATAAAGTCGTGATGGTATGTAATAGAAAAATGGTCGTAGCATTGACAATACAAGTATTTACATACAAAAACTCTGACTTAGTGACGTTTTCTTTTGCAAAACAAAACTCCCCACGCATGTATTCCCTAGCCACTATTACTTGAGTCTCTTCAAAATAATAATAAATAGTAATAACTAGGAAAATTACGTAACAATCAATCATTTTGTATTCTCAAACAGAAACGCTTCTTCTCAAGGTGTGTTTACACCAAGCGAGCGAATGCTCATTGTATTCCCTCTCTCTCAAATTATCTTCGTGTAAGTAGAGACAGACAAAGAAAATTTCATAGTGTGAACGCACCGTTAGATGTTTGTCATTAAAATCACCAATATAAACTATTTCTTAGAATAGGCCGACCACAACTAAAGTGCTGATCTGACACAATATAAATAGTAAAATGTGAAATTCAGGATACAAAAATACAGTTGTAGAATCTCATGCCAAATAAAGTAAATCGTAGACGAAAACTATTATACTTTTTTTAAAAAAAATATGATGTAATGTGCAAAGAACATAGACACAGTTTTTCATCATACTTAACGTTTATAAAACGCTATATAGGGTGATTATATATATACAGGGTTACCCGGGTAACCTGTACCAGCGAAGGTCTGTAATAGTCTGACGACCCTAAAACCTGTCGATTGGACTCTATGTTCAAAATGGCGTTCAAAACATAGGGAAAAAACATTTTTTTTTTTCTGAATTAGCATTCAGTGCCACAAATGTAAATGATTCTGTATCAAGTAGACCTAGTATTCAGCTAACAATAAAAAAAATAAGCATCTAACTCAACTATTTGCGTCACAGTAACTAAAAAAGTGATACAACCCAGAAATTTTAACAAAAAAATCATAACTCGAAAACTACTAAGAATCGCGGAACATAACATTGGGTCCAATCGATAGGTTTTGGGGTCCTCAGACCACAGACCTTCACTGGTACAGGTTACCCGGGACACCCTGTATACATATGAGTTAAATAAAACTCAATTGGTAATGTAGAATCTATAAAGTGAAAATTAGATTGAAATTAAAACAGGTATTCAAAAACTCAATAGAATTTTCATTTAAATAATTTTCACATCACCTACTGAGTACGCGCCAAAACATTGTACGGTATAAATAATCCTCTTTCAAATATGTGTTTAGGTTTCCTGCTCCATACTGCAGTGTCGCTTCAGCGCTCGTGGTCAATCTATAGCAGCAATGTAACGAATTCTAAACATTGGTTTTATCAAACAAACAAGGCAGATTCAACCAAGCATCAAGTGTATTCATACTCACGGATGGTATACTTCTTGTCAGAGTGCCGGGAGCCCCTCGTAGCCTGTGAGGTTCGTCTCTTGTATCGCATTATATAATCTGTGTACAAAAATATTATTTATACCACTGATTTAATGCAAGTTCTTCTTTCCACCGATTTGATTTCATGCTTATAGGGACTAAGTTGGATAGGTGTTTGAATTTAAATTTTAACATAAATAAAGACACCAAGGCAAAATTAAATTAGCTAAGATTGATATCATAGGTTTTCCACCCGCGAAGTCTATTTCTCGAGTTAAAATACAGCCTACAAATAAAAATATAGCCTTCAATAATAGCCTATGTTACTGGCTGATAGTGTAATTTTATATTAGTGGAAAAATATATTAAAAATAACTCAAGACATGATTTCTGACAGTGGTGTGCACGGTTTTGCACGTTTCCCGCTACAGCTGCTGGTGTAATTGAGTCACAATTTGATTGCAATTTGATCGATCTGAAGACAGTTATTTGCCTAGGAGCGATCATCAATTAAAATGCACTTGGCGCAGTGAATTGCCCGCGCGCTAGGTACCCAAAAAGAAGCTAAAGGTAGCATTTGTTCAGTGTGAATACTAATTGCATCAAGTATCAGTTAATTGTGAGTGTGTGTAAATGCTCAACACCTGAATATTCGTCTTGCCAAATTCCTCGGCAACGCGCTCAGGAACTCGGAGCGTTTACGCAGTTTATTATACGCGGATCTCTAAGTTAACTTTAGTTTTTAGTTACAGATCTACCTTTTTCGATATTCAGCATTCAAATCTGAATTTCACCTATAGATGTGTGTGGCAAGCACAAATTTCACGTTTCAATACCCGCTGCCTTCGATATATATTTTCAGTGGTCTTGTTGCACGAGATTAAATGCACGATCTGAAACTTTTATATTTCCATACTGTGTTTACAAAGGTTATATTGGTTCAAAAATGAAAGCACACTGCAAGGGTAAGTACGTTAATAATTTTTTTTGCAAGTTGAAACTTGAGTTTCCATTTTCTCTTTTTTGCTTTTTTTTGCGTGCATGGCGCTGAATAGTGTTCCGTTTACCATTATGATAGCAGTTAATTGCCTGCCACATTTTAGCCTGGATTTAGCCCTAAGTACAATTGACGCCTATCTAGGTTTTAAAATAAAAGATTAACCACAATAACCACGTATTACGATGCAATAACATGAAACGTTAAACCTAGAGTTAACCACAAATGACCGCAAAATAACGTACTTAACATAAAATCTGCTGTTAATGACAAAACGCAATAAATTATTCATTAAGTTCCTACTACGTTAAACAAGCCAACGAGCCGCTGTAATTTTGATACTAGTGAATACAATTATACAAATACAAGGCAATATCGGATCACAAACAGACGTATGATTTGTTGATACTTTGATTCAGGTGTAGGTATCCATATACTCGTAAGTAATGCAAGGAGAGTTTGCTTAACAATAATAAAAAGGAATTTCAAATTCTTAGCATAAAGTTGACGATATAGAATTCACGGATTTTACATAAACAATTGACAAAAAGCTTGTGACGTTAAACAGTTGGTCCCGACTGACGTCGCAAGATGTCAGTCGTAAAGCCTAGTCAGAGGCCTAAAAAGGCGGCTTGATAACATCTGACAGTAAGGTTTATCACTGGCCTTACATTACATTCACCTCATATAGTTGAGGTGAGGCCTGTGCCCAGCAGTGGGACGCATAGGGCTATATTTGTTTGTTTGTTGTGACGTTTCTGCAGTATTTGTTAAAAGAAAAACTTCTGCCTTTCTTTTGTTGATTGTTAATTTTTACGAGTCTTTTTGTTTGAGTCACTAAGTAAGTAAGCATTCTTCTGCTTTCCTTGATTGTGTCAAAAGTCTCTTTATTTAGAAACCTGCTCTATTTGTCCACTTGAATTAATAATTTTGGAACTTTTTGATCATATAACGTCTGGAATAATTGGTGCCGTGTTTCACAAAGGACTAGGATAATAACAGGGTACGTGTTGCTATGGCAACGGATATCTTAGACTTCGTTGGTGAGATTCAGGCGTTTATTCAAGTATTCATAGAAAGCTCTATTATCAATTATGATGGTTGGCGCTGGTTGGAAGTTGTACGGTCTTTTATTTCGCAAATTTAAATTAAGTAATTATGATGCTATTACTAACTGACTTTTACAAATGAAATACAGCACAAGTCTGTTTCATAGCTTTTCTTTACATTTCTAACACTGCTCAGCTTTCCCAAATATATCTAGTGGTCACACCCCCTAACACCTCACTTGGCTAACTCTGATCCACCTGAGCGGAGAAAGATATACTTATACTAGTAAGCTATGAAAATGAATGTATACCATTGGTGGACTTTCTTCACGCATCTCCGGAATCACACCCTAAGGAAAACCAAGGCTGCTTCTCCACTAGGGATTGTGCTATGCAGCTACACTGCGAGGATGTGCAAGCTAACGTATACGCATGGCACGCATCCGTTCATACATATGAAGAGAAATTGCGTAGTAGAGCACGTCCCACCACAGCTATGGCTCTATGCTATGTAGATCAATGAATACGATTGGTGGAAATCAAACGCATCCACAGCAACGTAGCCTAGCACATCTCTGGTGGAAAAGCAGCCTTAGGATAACCCTAATAAGTTATGAGAAAATACCCTTCTCTATCAGGAGTTGAAGGCTGACGATATTTCCGGAAACTCAGCGTTATGCTTATGCCTGATCCTTTGAGATACGGAGAGGAAATTGCCTAGTTGAATTGCAGCATAAGCCCCGTTTTAGGCAGGCAAATATTCTGCCCTTTACTGTTTGTTCTTTGATACTTGTAATATTATAACGAGGAAAGATTTGATTGTTTGTTTATATTAAATTGGCTTCGAAACTACTTGACCAATTTTAAAAAAACTTTCACCAATATGAAGCTACGTTATCAGCGAGTGACATACGTTATTTTTTATGCTTTATTTTAACGGTAAAAATAGTCTACGCGGGCGAAGCCGCTGACGGACATAATGACAAAAGGCAACATATAATATACTAGCGTATATTATATGTTGTATTACAAAGGTATTCGCATAAAACCAGCACCGTAGCTTCTCGCTGCGACATATGCTGAGCGAAGGCCTATTTGGCACTTGTAATTTAATTTAAGTTAGTTTTCATCCTTTGTTTATGTCTTTTATTTTAATGTATTTTCTGTTATTTTTTTTACTACATTTAGTGCCAAATAAACTTATTATATTCTTATTCTTATTCTTAAAGAGGAAAGATTTGATTATTTGTTTGTTTGTATAGAAATAGGCTTCGAAACTACTGGACCGGTTTTGTAAATTATCTCATTAATTATAAAGCTCCATTTTCAGTGAGTGTCATAAGCTTTATTTTAGCGAGAGAATCAGGGTGCGTTTCCATCAGAGATGTACGAGGATGCGTTGTTAGGAATGTGTTTGTTAGGAACCAATAGAATCGCGAATTAAACGATTCTATTGGTTCATAACACACACATTCCTTGCAAAGATTCCTCGCACATCTATAGTGGAAGCGCACTCTTTGTCTGCGTTGGTGAAGCCGCTCACGGACAGCTAATGACAAATAAATACGATAGTAATACAATGACATGCAATAATCACGAAGCTTCGCTAAACTTGAAACTTTAAAAATAATATCGTACAATGGAAAAGTAGCCTAGGTGTTTTCCTGAAGCATCTAAAATAAAATCACGGACCGAGAATGGATCAATCTTCATCTTGATGATAGATGCGTTTCGCGTTTTATGCGTCAAATACGAATGGACCATCGGTTTTCCACAGACGCTGTTAGTGTTTGACTTGATGAATATATTCCTAAGGATCGCTGATATTTAGGCTTACCAAAAACATTGGTTTATAATATATTTTTAGCTGTTAAAATTATCAATAAAAAACCAAAGCCGGACGGTTCGCCCCCTACTAGGTAAGTTGAGTTTTAACCTAACACGAATTTCTTGTCATTTTAATAAATAAATAATCCTCTACGCTTTACTAACATCGTTTCATAAATTTATCTTTAATTTGTGTCTTTAATTTAGGTAGAGGCAGTTCAACGAGAGTTCGAGAAATCTTATTAAAATATTTAACACATTGGCCAACAACTACCTTATTTATGTATTCTAAGACTAAGAGTAACAAGTTTATTTTTATTTCTAGTATTAATAAATATCACAGTTTTTGTTGAAAAGATGTAAGTTTTTTCGGACATAAATTATATTATCATAGATAAATTGAGCGTGCACAGTTAAAATCTATCTGTTTGTTGAATACTTCCTTAGGGGAGTCACGTGGTCTAAGGCTGTATATGGACCGAATAGCTCTTTTGGTGAGTGAATTACTAATATAATTGGTAATTTTTCGGGATTTTACAATGCACTATACAACGTAAAATACACTAGATAAATTCACCGGGTCTGTTAACGGCCTCGGTAGCTCAGTTGAAAGAGCAGCCACCCGGATAGTGGAAGGTCGCGGGTTCGAATCCCGCATAAGTTCCTAGGATCAGGTCGAATTTTACTAGTTTCCATCGTTGTGTAGAAAATAGTGCATTGTAAAATGCTAAAAATTAAAAATTCACTTATCCTATAGCTTGTTTCATCTTAATCGAAAGTTAAATATTAGCAAAAATATTTCTTTCGAATGTTGAAGCGATCACGAAGGCGCTTGCCTATAACATTTATTTTTTATTTTTTTATTTTATTTATTTGGCTTACTAACAGTCATCTTACACATATAAAGCAAAAAATACATTTAAAGTTCATATGCTTGTATAGTGACTACTAACTAGTAAGCACAGCATGCACTATAATTAAAAATTAATATAAGTTTTACTTAATGCAAGCAATATAAGTGAAAACGTAGTTAAAAAAGTTGAAAACAAGCTAGACAAAACTCAAATTTCATAATTCTGCCAAGGCATACAAAAATAATTTCAAAAAAGAACAGCATAAGAAACCGAATAATCGGTCATAAAGACATATTTTCCAAAATAATCTTACGAAATCTATGTGCAGAATCACAGTTAATATCAATGACGCTTTTATATCTATTGAGCAGATTACACAGTCTGGGTAGTGGAGAGTTAGAGCCAAGAACAGTCTTGCGGAATGGTGGTCTCAAAGGCGCTATTGGTTGACGTGGATGTCTTATGGGAATTTTAAATTGAAACAAGCTCAATAACTGAGGACAGCTAGTTTTGTTATTAAGACATTGATGAAACAAACGTAAAATAAACTAGATAAATTTGCCGGGTCTGTTAACGGCCTCGGCAGCTCAGTTGGAAGAGCAGCCACCCGGATTGTGGAAGGTCGCGGGTTCGAAGCCCGCTTGAGTCCCTAGGATCAGGTCGCTTTTTTCTTGTTTCTATATTTGTGTAGAAAATTAAAATGGAGTTGAGACTAGCGATCCGCTGCTGAGTCCCACAACAGTAGATAATACGACATCACACTGTGTAAGTAGCTAAAATACACTAGTCTCGTTGTTGCGACATCAGTCGAGAGCCTTATTTTTCTGAAAGCATAAGCTGCCGAACTAAGTATTCCTGCCAGGGACGCAATATGCAGACCCCACTGTAACTAGGAATCTATGGTGATTTCTTTTTTATTGTTTTCCGGGTGAGAAATGCCTTACTAACTATACTATCCCACTGCCTGGGTGGGAAACCGGCGGCATACCCACTAAAAACACCCGGGTATACCACCGCTTTGGAATAGGGCGACATGGAGCCTTGCGGATTACCGCGTCGCCCCAGCCGTAGGCCTGGCCTACGTGCCGAGCCTCCTCACGCTGCGGGGCGTACCGGTATAATACTAGGCACACCCCCAGAGTGGCGCACCGTGCAATGGGGTGAATGCCCACCGGCTAACACTCCGGTGCTGATCTAAAGTGATTCCTAAAAATACAGTGGAATCCGCAATTTCCTATGGTTCGCCATTCATGTTTACGATGGAACCTGCTTAACATTAAGCATGGATAATTTTATACATTTGGTTTTCTTTGTATTAAGTAGTAAATTATTACTCGTGAACCAATGCAATACTTTGGAAAGTGTGTTATTTACACTGTCAAATGCATAATAATACCTCAGTCAATTTTAAAGATCAAGTGTCATCAGCAAATAATACAATCTCGCACACACTCTCCAAACAGGGGTTCTAATATTGATCCCTGGGGCACTCCCATGCTAATAGAGGCACCGGAAGAATTCGTTCCATTGATACACATTTTCTGTGTTCTATCTGGAAGATAGGATTCGATAGGTTTGATTGCCATAATTAGAGCATCGTAATCTCTCAGCTTAATCAGTAAGATTTCATGGTCTACGCAATCAACCGCTTTAGAAAGATTACAAAAAAATCCCATAGCATCTTGCTTGCCTTTCCATGCACACAAATACAGCCTAGTTATACGTCTTAATCGTACTGCCGGGCACCAAGTATGAATTGTAGAAGAGGTGTATGTAAAGAACTGTCAAAAGTGATGAAGCCACTTTTAGGCCTCTGAATAGGTTAGCATTATATCGTTTAAAAGATAAACATAGCCAAACGACCTCCGACTTTATAGGCAATTATTTACTTGCTATATAATACCCATAAATAATTAATTACATAACATGAAAATAACATAAAACATACTTACTGAAACTTCAATAACTTTTTGAATTATTTTGGTACATACCTTTAATTGTAAATGTTATTTCTTCAATTTTATAAAACACAACCTTTACACAACTATTATATACTATAACAACGAGCTAAAGATATGTTAAACTACACGGAAGACTAATTTCAACAACGATCTAACATCTAATACAACAATATCATACGAAATATATCAGTGAACACAACAATTTTGGAAATTCTCTCTATGTATGAAAAACTCATTCTTTTGCCTTAGGGTACCGCGCGATTTCATGTAATAGCCCTATAATTAATCTGGAACGATGTCTAGGTAGGGGTTTTTAGTGATTAAATTTAGTAAAATTGAAGTTTTCATTCATAATTTTATAGAAACAGGATTATTTACGCGGAAAATTTGCTCCAGATTCATGGTTTTGACGTTTCAACTAAATGTTACCATGGTATGATTGGGTTATCTAACTGTTGCGTAACTTGTTGATCGAGAAATTCTTATTAATCTGTAAGAATTTGTAAATAAAGGTCTAGCCGTGTTAAAATACTAAAATATCACTAAACAGATACACTTAAACGGATTTGAAGTACCAAAATTTAAAGTTTATCTCAGAAAGTTACTTGAACTATTTTTTTCTCAGAGAGTAACTTAAACTGATCAGTAGAGAAGGTATGAAAAAAAATCTTAATTTTAACCCTGACTGCATTTCCCGTATACAATAACTGTGCAAACTATTTTTGTGGACTGCCTGTTGTAAATATAGTTTATAGTTCAATAAGCTTTCCAATTCCAATTTCCAAACTACGTACTATGTAGAAATGAAAATGTCAACATTCTGGCAACACAGACTAGCGCATGCGCTAACATCTCCCGGGTTCGCGCCAGTATCTACACTTTTGGCAGTATTATATTGATCCGCCGTCACAAATGAGGGCCATGAATTACCAATAGCATTCCGGGTTTAACCCCCAAATAGAATGGCCTATATTTTTTGTGAAGCGTCGGCTGACCCAGACATCGCTAAAAACCAGTAACAAATATATTAGTAAATTGGATAGTATTTAACTAAGCCTTGTAATAAGTTTGGATGGCACGATTTGTTTTTTAATATGACCAAGTTTACCATAATGATTACATTACACATAACGATTAGAAAAAAAAGTAAGCTTCTTTGCGAATGGTTAAAGTATCTACTAAACTGAGTAGTGACTCTCGGTTTCACGTGTTCATAGGCTCGTCTAACTGATGTTCATCAGGCGGTCCTTTTGTCCACAAGCTTGTTCGCTGCCGACATTCTATGAAAAAAAACATAATAACAGACTGGAAGAAACTACTAAGTGTGTTTGGTGTGGAGAAAACAAAAGAATACCAACATACCACGCAAAGTTTACAAAACCGCAGTCCGTTACCGACCTACAGAAACGAATTTATTGCTTTTTTATCTTCGTAACATGACACACCCACTAATAGGTAATGAGTACATTAGATAAAACATTACCTTACTCTGTAGGCATCTGTTTTGATCTTTTCCTATCTTGTGGATTAAGTACGGATTAACTCAAGATGTCTAAAAGGCCTTGATTGTACATGACAACAGGCTAATTCTTATATTTTGCAATCATAGCGATTAGTATTGTGAGTCACAACAAGCGTGTTGAGACATAACTGTCAAAATGATCCTAGGTACAATACAACAAATAAATAAAAAGGGGAATAAATATGAGAGCTGTTTGTATAATAAATCGATCGATTGTCATTTTGAATCATTTTAAGGAAATAGCTTACTGATTCAATTTATAAGAAAACTAAAATAAAACAAATTATATAAAATCGAATATAAAATAAGCAACTGGTTAAATTTTGGACACTATTCGATAATTTGTTGATAGTATGCAGACGCCTAGGACAAGACGAGATATTTAAATTGTTACAAGACCGAAGTTCACAAATTACAATTTACGTATACTGGCTTTGCAAGGAAAACTACGACAGAACCAGATATATAATAACTACTTATGATTGAAGGCAATGCAAACCAGTCTATTAATATTTAACAAAAGCATTTATAGTCATCAAGATCTACTGGTTCGAGATGAATGAGGAATTTGCATTACGGCCATGAACACAAAGGCTTGGCAGTTTCGGCATACCCAGCTTCATATTGAGAGCATCATGGTCTACGGGGTTAGACTAAAACTACGTGGGTAATAAATGTCTAGCTATGCCGCCTCCGCCGGGTACCGGCAGGAGAGGTCGACCCAAGAAGCGGTGGCTCGACGCCGTCAAGGGTGACATGCGTGCCAACAGACTCACCACTGAGGATGCACAAGACCGCGCGAAGTGGGCCAAGAAAGTAAGAAAGGCGGACCCTGGGACCCCACACACTGGTGTGGGTTCACAACCGGGATAGACCTCACGGATGATGATTATGATGATGGTCTAGGGGCTAAGCACCCCCACTCGGATTCAAATCTGGCCAGAACCATCTTTATGGTTACCTCTCCTGTGATGGAAAACATCGATAAAAAACCAAATCCACCCGGATAACGGAGGAAGGCATACCAAGTTGCGTTCTAATATCAATGCTGAAAAGTGAGTTTCTGAGTGTTCCGTTCACCAGGGCGGCAACTGTTACTTGACTCTGACCCCGTTAGGGAAATAATCCTGATGATCGGCTTGATCGTTGATTAATAAACAACTCCGTCTGCGTATACTGGACAAAACTTTCAGTGGAAAATTGACTACGAAAAGGTGTTGATGTGATTTTGTGTTTATAACTATAAAATTAATGAAAAAAATGGCAAACAGAATCTGGTTAAGCAATGGAAAAAAATATTTAAATACAAAACGTTCGCGTTGTAAATGGTCGTCATTTATCAAAATACCAGAAAAATATTTTATATATCCATGTATCCATCCATTTATTACAAGTGTCTTTAATAAAAGTAAATATAAACGCAAACGCTAAAGGACATGGGTAGAAAAATGACTTTAATTTTAAAGATTAAGAAATCGGACCAACTCGTACTAAAATCTATCTCCTTTCAAAGCCAATTTTCGTATCTCAAGCCGAGGAACACAGTTAAAAAAATATAGCTTATGTTTAACTGTTCACCAAATTTGATTAGAGTGTAATCCAAAAAAATATATTCGCCACCCAAAATTGGTGAATGTTCAGCAAATTTTGTTACCCTATTTAACACTAAAACGTACTCATTTATTCAAGTCAATGTTGGCCAAATAAAGCAACTGACAGCTAATGTATCTAAAACACACATTTAGTTGATGTTTAACAAAATGTTAACTCCTTTTTTTTCAAATCTGTTATCTGAATATGACTATTTTGTTAGTCTTATAAAACATCTGCTGATACATCCAAAAAATATTCCGGCAAGACTCTACCATCTACCCCTGGGATTAATATTGCAACAGTGATTGACTCCATAGTCCAGTCTCTTCGTCAGTGCTTTCCACACCACTGAGCCCAGACTTACCTTGCTATGCTACAAAAAGTCAACTCTAAAAGCTACGAAAGGTCAAGGTGACGCGGGCAAGACAATTGCCGCCATATGACTCAGTAGTGCGCGGGCGCAGAACAACACGCCACGCGGGTACGTACGCTTATGTTCTCTAAAGATTCAATTATCGTGTCTTTTTTTCGTTTTTTTCGGTCAGAAATTGGTGTATAAGAGCAGTTTTCAAAATTTGTGGTTCAATTTTAGTGAAATTATGAAAGTTTTTTTTGTGTCGTTTTGTGATATATTTTTAAAATCTTTACTGTAAATTCACTTTCGGCGGTTTTAATTTCGTACAATTGTTTCTATTAAATATCCGTAACCCTTATGCTGACTGCGATTTTTAAACGCATAAAATAAATGATTGTTTCAGTTCCTTATTTTGTTTTCAGAATGCGAATCGTACGAATAGTAAAAAAAGGATCGATTTTGCATGAATGTGCAAGTGTGTGTGAATTAGTGTTTTGAAAGATTTTCTATAGTTTTTTTTCCCTCTATTTTTCTTTCATGCTTTGTGTATTTAGAGCGCAAAATCAATCGGAAACTATTTGAGTTTCAATCATTTTATTTTGTATCCCGCAATTGAGTGCTAGTGTGAATGTGCGAATCATAGTTTCAGGAGGACTGATACAAGTTTATTTCATTTTCAACATATTTTTTTCCGCTGCCACCCTATTTGGAGAATGATAATATTTACGTCATAATACTATACTTAGTTGTCTTTGTTCTAAGCCGCTTAGCAATGATTATTAATGTTTTAATGAGCACTAATTGGTAGTATTGACACCGTATTTGGAGCACAATCGTCTCTACACTATGTTCCAGACACTAAATTGTAGTTTAGAACAAGTACGAAACAGTAGAACAGGCAGTATGAGTTGTTTCATTACATTAAGTTTTTTTTTTCATAATGCCCGTCAAGATGACCTCACTCCACCTGATGGAAAGCGGTCGTGAGGTCCAGATATGAGGTTGACAAGCCCAGTCATTCAAACGAATCACTGGGCTGGCCATCCTCACCTTG